>KE507512.1:66255-89888 GCA_000441515.1 Elaeis oleifera
CTCTCTTTTCCTCTTCGGTTCCTTTCTTCTCTTTTGTGTCGGTTTGTGTTGGTTCGGTCTGGTATGGATTCGTACTGCCGGCTAGTTGGCATAGATTTCGGTATCGATTCTGCGGATCTTGAGAGAATTCGAAAGGCGGGGAGCAAGACAAATTGGCCGATCTTCGGCCAATGCGACAGCAAGTCTAAAATGGGCCGTAACCACTTTTATCGATTCTCAGAAAAAGAATTTGCAGATCCAAACAAGATAAAAAGCAACTAATTCTTGATGGATAATGGGCCCCTGACGATTGTCATGAGTATCAATGTTAGAAATATAGCTGGCAGTTTTGCCTAAATAGAGGCTGAAATTATTGGTGGGAATAAAAATCGCATGTATGGCTGAGAAGTTTTCACCTAAAGTTTGTAGGCCCAAAAGAAATCCTAAATCAAGTAAGGTTGGGTTGATATGCCATAATTAAAGTGAAAAATGTTGGAGACCAAAAGCACAAAGCGGTCAACGGTAATGGATGATCTTAGTCATTGGAAATTTCATGATATTATGAAATCCGTTCTTTCTCGACTAAGACTTTTAAGGGTCGAAATATGTTGGACCCAATGGTCCCATGAGGATGAGACAGTGGGCCAAGGTTTATGAGGATTAGTATTTTCCCAAACAGTGGTTCTAAAGCTTGACCGCTGAGATAGAAAGGTTTCTTCAAAATGAAATGGAAAATTGAGGAAAAGATGGAGGAATATCAAGCTCGAAGATGGGTCCCAAGATATCCATTAGAAGAATCAAGAATGAATACCTAGAGATTTGTAGAAGTAAGAACCCTAGACGTTTCTAATTTCTTGCGATTCTCGAACTGTTCAGTCAGAGATGGAACGGAAGATTTCATGGTGATGGGAGTTTGGAAGCAATGAAGAGCGAGGGTTTTCAAGAAGACCGAAGCGGATGGCTAAGCTTGCACTTCATCTTGGGATATGGCGTATCGTGCAAGATTCATTTCGAAGGAATACCCAAAAGAAGATATGGCATGTGGCACAAGATTTTGAAGTTAGTGAAGATATAATGGAGAACTTAATGCTTATCATGTAGTCCCAAGATGAAGTGCAATAAGTTGAATCTTATCTCTATTTAAACTAGGCCGATGGAAATCTGTTTCCAATCTTGTTATAGCTTTATTATGGATGAATTATTTGTTACATCTTATCACCCTTCCACCTATCGGATAACAAGATGTGGGGGCATTGTTTACACCATGTATTTGCACGCATAGGCCCATGGGCTAGTCAGGTTCAAAGTATGTGAATAATGCGCCAAATTCATAATTGGGGGGAACCGATTAAGGCTGGTTAAAAGTGGTTAGACTTTATGAGTGAGTGGGCAAGTGGATGTAACCGTGGTTTAATGATATTTAAGGGCTGATGTAACTGTGACGTAAAAGGGAACTCAATGAAAGCACTACTTTATCCTTTTCTTTATCTTTTGCATTAGCTTCATAGTAGATTTGTAGTAGGTGGTAGTTCTGTTAATTCAAAAGTTCTTGTAGTTTCAAGGCATTTCAAAACCAATCTTATCCTCTTCGAGTTTCTGGCCCTGCGTAGGTGGCACGCGGCGCATAATCTCTTCTCGTTGCGAAATTGCTTGGTATCCCTCTTTTTGGTCAGAAACTAGAGAAACAATCCCAAATGCTGAATTCAGTCCACATCAGGGTAGTAAGTTGGATTGACTTGATAGACGATCAGTATGAGTTAGCTAGAATGACTTATGGCTCAACAGCATGCGTCTTTGAACCATTAGTGGAATCATTTTGGTTCACTGTATTTGTGAATATATCTAACAGATTATTTTCTCTGAAGTACCTTCCACATGAGAAGTTTGGCTTTGGGAATGACTGGCATTTTGTCCTGCAATAGTTGGTCCAACATTTACGCTGTTGGAATTTGCTTGACCCTCTCTGTCTTTTTTATTTTATTTTATTTTAAATTTTTTGCAGGCAGAACAATTATTTTGTTAATGGTGTAACCACTATTTTCTCAAAGAAAAACTAAGAAGTTTGCCCAACTTTTTCACAGGGAGTGAATTGGGAGAAAACATATCCCTTATAGTGGAACGAATCATGCATTTGAAGAATGCCTTTTCTGCTTCCAAAGGAAAAAATCCTAGGTTTTCTAACAATGCCCGAGCTACTTTACTGCTTATTCATCTGTCTTGCTATAGTAGCTAACGTACTGCTACTTTCACAAGTCTGATATTTTTCCTTCATAAGGGCTTCCTAGAGGGGTTTTAGCCATACCATGCAGTTCTTTTTTCAGGTGTAGAGGCATTATCCTACGCCATTGGATGCATGCCATTTCCTGTTCATTCTCTAACTCTTCTGCCAGAGGAAATGGTTGGATCAATCTGATTTATGGTTTATCATAAAATCATCAATTGGCTAGAGCATGAATGAGCACAGAATTCTGTGTATGGTGCTAGAAAAGCTTTCTCGGTTAAAGGCAGATTGGACCAGAGGTGTATCCACTAATTTATTTCTAATTTAGTCAATAAGCAGGAAAGAAAAAGCAAACAACATTCTTCGCCCCAAATGTGGAACTTACGATGTCAGTCTTCGTCTACCTCTCTAATCTTCAGGAAACAAGAGATGATTCTCTTGTATGTATGATGATCTTCTTATTAAAGGCCGTGACAAATTCAGAAAGACTCACTTTTTGCATAGAGAAATGATACTGGTTCTAGACAGCATTCCTCAAATTTAAAATCAGATGTAGCTTAAAAAAATAGTTTTGTTTCCTTGTCCAAGGAAATTGTTCAACATGGTGGTCCTTTGGTGGTTTACTCAGAGGGAAAGGCCCAACTTTTTACAGTTGGATCTTGAATGTCTCATCCTTCTTGAAGTTGCCTGGGAAATAAGCTCATTATTATTCTGATTGCTGTTCAGTTCGAGCATGTGGTAATTGGAGAATAATGACTTCTGATGCTTCTTTTATTGAATCGAAAGTTAAAACATCTATTTATTTATTATATGGATTCTGTTATATAAATGCGAAAAGAGTGACTTTGAATTCCCAAAAATGGCTGAATTCTTGAATGTGTCTAATTATGTACTTAAGGGCATCAGAGTACTACTGCCTTAGATGTACTAGGAAAAATGCATCTGTGGAAAAGAATCCTTTGATGCAAGTCTAAGGAGAAAGATATCTCACTGACTCCTTTACTGAGTTCACAGACTACGGGTTTTGTTATTTTCAATCAGATTAAACTGTAGCCCTTTGAAATCATAATAAATGAAGTTGTTTCTGTGGCTAAATTATTTGGCTCACAATCTTCCATCTGCTTGGAAGTTTAGGTTGATGAATTGATTTCAGAGTTTGTACTTCTACAGCAGCCACAGATAGTTTTTGTTAAGAAACTAGTATTTGAAGCTGTTTCCTGTAATAAGGCGCGTTGTTCTTTTCTTATAGATGTAACTATGAATGAGGTGGTGAATGAAAAGTAAATTTCAGCCTCACCTTACTGTTAAGCTAGAAGCAAGGAAAGCTGGAAAAGGCTAGATAAAGCTGGTGCTCGCTTGTGCATGTGCAAAAAGGCTAGAGGAAGCTAGAAATGGGTGGCCAAATAGATATGGTCTCTTTTCTACACGCATCCATGTGAGTGGGCAAATAGACGGTCTTTTAAATTCTGGGAAACCAAATGTTTCTTTGACGTTGTTGATTTGGAAAAAGGTCTGTTATTGTTTATGTAATTCTGTAGAAATTTTTGCTTAATTTTTTGATTCTGAATCTTTCTGCTTGACATTGTATAATGAGCATATTTAATGCCATTTTGATATGTAATTTCATTTTCTGATGCTTCTCTGCTTCTCCTGTGATCCTTTGTATATTCTGAAATTTCAATTATCTCCATCCTCTCATTGTATTATAGACCCGTTTAGAACATATATTAATATTTTTAAATATCTCTTCTGACATACATTAGCTTCATGATTTTGGCAGGCTGAAAAAATAGCCTCACGGATGATCTATGAGGATAGAATGAGGGATCAATTGATCAGGTATAATTCTTTGTTTATGTTTCTGTCATTTGACATGAAATGCAGCAACTTTGCCATGAGTACCCAAGATCTGGAGTTCAGTCAACCTTTTTGGTTGCTTCCTTATTCAAATATAAAAGTATAATAGCATAAAGGAGCAATATATGAAGAAAAACAGAGTCAACGACTCAGCAGCTACAAGAAGTTTCTTGATTACAATAGACTAGTAAGCACAAACTAGTCATATGGACACAAACAGCAGTAGCTAGCAGTACTGGTCCGGCAATGATAAACCAGTGACGAACTGGTAAACCATACAACATGCTGTAAGCAGTACAAAACAGCAAGGAGCTATTGCTGGCACACCCATGAAAGGTGCCATGACTTAAAAATAAGTTAACTACTTGCTTGGATATTGGTTAAAATCATCATTTTGAACAACAATCTATTTAAGAATTGTGAAGAATGCACCTCTATCATTTTGTATAGTAATTATTTCAAAATTTGTAGCACTCTTAAGATTTTGTCTTTAGGTCCTTCAATGCCATTCTCGGGTCTGCTTATTAAATATTTACTTAATACTTTTTGAACTCCAGGCATTCTGAAATTCGTTATTAATTAGAACTGCAAACAGCAATCTACTTACTGATAGTGATAAATGCAACTTTGTCATTTTTCAAAGCAAGCAATTATTTAAAGTTTGCTGCTTTTGTAAGATAGTGTGTTAATCAAATATTTACTTATATTTCTGGATCTTAAGTCACTCTGTAATTGGTTTTGCTGCTCTTGCATTTCTGATTTAATTCAGTTGTATATTCATTTCTGGTGATTCTGGGGAAACCACATAAAAACCTGAAGGATTTGCATGATGAAAATTCTGCAGATGGATGCTTAACTAGTTTTAGTAGGGGCAGTGCGAGTTACCAATTAGATCGGCTTGAGTTTCACATTCCTTGAGTATATGATTTTGTTGGGATTCCAAGCAATGCCATATCTTATGGATGCTAAAGCTTTCTAGAGGTTAATTTTTTGACTTTCCTTTTGGCCATGCCCCACCTTTTTTTTCTGGTTGTGCATGTGCATGGGCACACTCACTTCCAATGGTGTATGACAACCATGTGGCATAGTATGCATCATATGGCACTACAATTTAGAAATGAACTTAAATCTTAGTCATATGTGGTCAATTACAGCACAGGAGAGTTTTATTAGACAAAAGGACCTGCTACTATCATTTATGATTTTTGCATGAAACGATACTCATTGTAAGTTTATGATGAGCTGTTTAGCTTTAACAATAAAATGATGCACAAATGCACTTCCAGTGCCTGGCAACCATGTGGCATGTAATGCAGAATGTGGCACTCCACAATTTAGACCAGAACTTAAATTTTGGTAATGTGTCAGTTCAGGAGAGTTTTATTAGACAATAACGACCCACTAGAGTTGTCTTGTGATTATTGTTGAGAAATAATACAAGTGTTATGAGGAGCTATCTGTCTTTAACAACAAAAAGGGGGACAATTAAGCAATAAACTAGTTGCATTTGCATTTATAGTTGTCCATGTAAATATAGGTTAACATGGATGCAGTAGAAACTCTGAAGAATACCTGTGAAATGCCTGAGGGCAAATTGAACTGGGATCGCTTCACTAAATATGCTATAAGGCAGATATGTTGAGGGGTGGTACTGGTGAATGGTGTCATGGTACAGATGGTGTAAACAGAGTAGGGAAGTCTACAGAACCAGGCTGAAAATGATGCAAGAGTTTGCAAAGATGTAATCTTTACATATCAAAATAGTGTTTTACATCACAATCTTATTGTTTTCATATGGATTTTGACTGGGCCTGTATATTATCATAGTCTCTTTTTTCCTAAGATTTGGTGATTCCATGTTTCTTTTTCTACCTTGCAAATATTTAGTTGCATATTACTTATTTCAGGTTGAAGCTGTCATACATTTTGAAGATGACACTGAAGAGTTACAACAGTGGGATCAGCAGGTGAGTCTGGTTAACTGCAGGTGTTACCGACTGTAATATGTCTTCGCAATATTGTGGTGCATATTTAACAGAACACGTCCTTTCTTTCATTCCTTAAATTTGCACCCTTTAGATTGCTGAGGAAAGAACCCTTTGGACAATTATCCTAAAGGTACTATGTAAAAGTGGCTATATTTCCCAAATTTTCAATTCCCAAAGTATCCCTAGTTAGATTTGTCCTGACAGTCTACGAAAATAGATTCTGACATTGCTGAACTCTTTATAAGGGGAGTAAAGTGGGAAAGGATTTCCATGCTCCGTGCATAGTAAGAGTCCCATCTCTGAAATTCAAATTCATAATGATCTGTTGGTCATAGCATGATTTGGGTTTATCTAGTCTAATGACATGATGTATCAAATAAATCTTAAACAGTTTCATAAATTTTATTAGCTAGCCATGTTGAAATCTTTTTTTTATTTAAAGTTTATCGAATAGCTAAAATCATTAGTCATGGTCAAGGGCATTTGCACATGCAGTATAATTCGTATTAATAATGACCTCATTGGGCTTTCATCAAGAACCGTCTTTTCCCCCATGACTTTATGTTACTTTACCTTAACTACTTTCTTAGGGTACACGTCCATACCTGTATAAAGAATTGGTGATCATTCATTGTGGACAATCTATTGATATATTAGAATCAATCGTCCTTTACATTTATTCTTATATAATTTTCCATAATTTGCAGATCGTGGGTCTATGTCAAGCACTTAATGATATTCTTGATGGTATGACGAGTAAGGGCATATCAATTCCTATCTGAGTGTCTGCCTTCGTTAAATGATCTGTGGGCTTAGACGGATGTTCTTGATATATTTGTACATTTAGGCATCCATTTTGTGGTAGCCTCTCTTATATCTAGAGGAATTGTTAATGTGGCTGCACCTAATCTGGGTATCCTACCATAACATTTTGTACATGGGAATCAACCATGTTCATCGTCAAGCAGACAGTTGTTCTTTGCTTATTGATTTTTCTTTTCCACAGTTGTACAGAGGTAGTTTGGATTTTTGTTCACCATTGACCCTCAAATGTAGCTGATTGTATTGGAATATTGCATGTTGATGGGTTGTATTTTGGTATCAAGATTTAATGTTTCATTATGTGATAGATCATCAAGAATTTGGTACTATTTGATTGCTCAGACAATGTGTTTAATGGTAACTATTCTTATCAGTTTGATGTATCTTTCCGCATAATCTATTATACAAGATCCATTTTATGTGATCTCCATGCTTGCATTTAGGTTGTTGGCTTGTTTAGCCAACCCTTACGTAGAATCGACACATGAACATATATATGTTTTGGGCTCAAGAATTTCGAGCTGAGTTGTGAGCCATTTATATTGGATTGGTGGAAGATTTGTTAACATCATCTGCTTTAGTTGGCTGTAGGGATGAAAGTGGATTGGATAATATTTATCTGCATCTATTTTCATAGTTGGATTTATGCATAGAAATTTTGAGTATCTAACTAATATTCGTATTTGTATTCATATTTGTTAAAAGATAAATAAATATGGATAGATAATTATTCAATTTATATTCAAATTTATTTATAATTATATTAATTTTATATAGTATTCATAAATTTTTTAAAAATAAATGATCATATTAACATATTATTAACTTGATTTATCATTCATGTCTTTGATTTTATGGTTATAAAGTTTAATCATCTGACTAATATTTATATTTATATCCATAGTTTTAGCATATGATTTGTATTCATATTTATTTAAATAAATATAAATATAAATTTTTATATTCGACTAACATTCATATTGGGATCTATATTTATTAAATAAATCAAATATGGATATAGATATATTAGTATCGATTTGTATTATATCTGTTTTTAGCCCTAGTTGGCTCAGACAACTGCCCTCTACTTCTAACTGATGAGAGTAAGTAGTCCAACACCAATTAGATTTGAAACGATATAGGTTAGCTACTTATGAAAAAATTGTATGAGAAAAGAGATTTCAATTGCTTGTTATGTTTATAACATTGGTATGCTTAATGTATAAGTTGAGGGACCAGATTTGATTACGGCTATAAAATCCTATGATTGTAGGAAAGATACTAGGGATCTGATATAGGATAATAAAATGCAGAATCTTATGATCTGATACATACACGAAATTTGAATATGACAGTTGGATCTCATGATTTTTGGGGATTGCTATGAGTTGATATATCAAGATTATACATGTGATATGTGGCATCCATAATATCTCATGTCTAAGATCATACATGCTGTAGTGGACAAGATCGTGCAGGATTTTGACAACTATAATGCTCCCCCTCAACTTGGTGCTTGTAGATCCATAATATCTAACTTGCTTGGTAGATCAAAAAATTAATCACAACCCAAAGCCTCAGAAAAAATGTTAGTATGCTGATTGTCACTTGGAATGAATTGGTTTGGATTGTGCTTGCTTGTAGTTTTTCTGAACAAAGTATAATCTATTTCAATATATTTAGTTCGCTCATAAAATACAGGGTTGGCAGCAATAAAAATGTCGCTTAATTATCAAATAAAAGATAGTTGAGGGTGGTGGATAGTCAAGTAAGAGAGTAGAGTTCCAAGCCAAATTAACTCACACGTGGTAGGGGCTATTGATTGATATTCAATCACGGCGGTAGAATGAGAGATAGTATTTATTCTTTGTACGTAGGACTATTATTAAGAAAGTTATAGTACCCTGTGATAGAATAATGAGCGGTAGAATAACTCATCCAATCAGCATCATAATAAGTATTGAGATGAAAGTTATTTGAAGCAAGCATGAGGTTACCAAAGCCAGGTTGTGATTTGAGGTGCCGTAAGATTCCAAAAGCAGCATTCGTATGGGGTTGACATAGCGTCAATATAAATTGACTAAGGAGATTGACAGTAAAGATAATATCTGGACTGGTGATTATGAGATAAACCAAACAGCCTATCAAATGTTTGTATGGTTTAGGATCATGCAAAAATTCTGCAACATCATGTGATAATTTTAAAGTTTGCTCTATCAGGATGTATGCCGATTTAGCACCTAGAACAATATTTCAAGAATATCTAACCTATATTTCTATTGAAAGAGAGAAATACTTTTATTGGAGCATGAAATTATAATGCCCAAAAAGTATTTAAATGTGTTGAGATCTTTGATTCGAAATTGATCTTGAAGGGAGGATTTAGTGAAACCAATGGAAGAAGAGTCGCTGTCAATAATGAGTATATTATCAATATAAAACAAGCACAACAGTGATGCTGCCTTTGGATTTAAGGGTGAAGAGTAAATAATCAACAACTAATTGAGTGAAATTAGCATGGAGTAATGTTGCAGAGAATTTGAAAACCAATTACAGGAGGCTTGTTCAAAATCATATAAGGATTTGTTGAGTTGGCAAACTAATTATTAGCCTTTCTCCCCTTTTAAGAAAATCTGATGGCACTTGTGTATAAATTTTCTAATTTAAATCATCATGGAGAAAGATATTATTGACATCAAGCTGATACAAAACTAATATTTGACAACTATAATGGTAATAAGACAATGAATTATGATCAATTTGACAACATAAGACAACGAATTATGATCAATTTGACAACAGGAGCGAATATTTCATGATAATCTAGGCCTTTAGTTTGATTGTAGCCTTTAGCACTAAGTCTTGCTTTATACCATTCAATACTACCATCAGTCTTATACTTGATCTTAGATACTAATTTGCATCCAATGACATGTTTGCCTAATGAAAGTGGCATCCAAATGTGATTAAACTCTAAAGCCTTAATTTCATTAACTATTGCATCATGTTAGTAAGCATGTTTCGTTATTGAGGAGAAGTACTTGGATTCTTGAGATGAGGAAATAGAAGCTAGAACTGCATGGTGAGAGCAAATTTATGAAAGAAAAAATAATTTTAGCTTGACATTTAGTACCCATCACGGGACTATTTTGATGTGGGCAAGTAAAGGATGAAACTTGAAAACATCAAAATCTTAAAGCTATTGGAGAGGACATCAGATCCTTGTGGAGAATTTTGGATTCAGATTGAGGGATGTTGTTTCATAAGAATCCTGATTAAGAGTGAAAGAAGGTCGAGTAGATGAAGATGGAAGGTTAAGAGAATGGGTTCATCACCATTATCAATAATGCGAGGAAGCATTGGAGATTGGGAAGAAAGATGAAATGTATGGTGTGTTGGCAAAAAAAAAAAAAACATGAAAAATGACATGCTTATTTGTGATTATTTTTTTCTTAAGTAGGTTATACACGTGGTATCCTTTTTAACCATAAGTATACTCAACAAAATCCATTTTCATATTCATAAGTGGTGATAAAAGGGTTTTTTATCAAAAAATATTTTGAGATTTACCATCTAAGATAGGGGAAGAAAGTTGGTTGACAAGTTTAGCGGCATTTAACATACGCTAGTGCTAAAATCGGATTAGTAGGCTTGCTTGAAGCATAGTGCTTTAGCTACTTCAAGGAAGTTTCTATGTTTGTGCTGTGGCATGCGAATCTAAGATGTTTGAGAATAATTTTTTGAAAATCAAGATACGTCTATAATTGATGATCCATGAATTCCATCTAATTATCACTCCAAACTATTTTAATTTACAAGAAAGCTGACTTTTAATGAGAGCAATAAATTTCTTAAGCATATAAATGTTTGATGTTTGAATTGCATTAGAAATATCCATGTGCAACATGAAAACCATCCACAATTTTTAAAAAATAATATGCACTGGTATGAGATGGAATGGAATAATCTTCCCAAATATCCATATGAATAGGCTCAAAAAATACTTGTAGGAAAGAAACTCCAGTCTATCTAGCCTGAGGATAAACGGTACAAAATCCATTTACTTTGAAAGTAGAAAGAGGAATAGAATATCTTGGGTTACTCTTGGAGTGGATGAGTGACCCAAAATGTTGTGCCAAAGACTCAATTATGTACAATAAACTATAGAATAGGAGAAACTGAGTTGTAGTAAAACCATCCTTTTCTTATGCTTCTTCGTTGATAGGTCCTAAAAACACAAAAATCAGGAAACATATCTGTAGAACAATTATATCTTTTAGTGAACTTACTAATGGGTAATAAATATAATTAAAAGCAGGTATACGTAGAACATTTTTTAACTCAAGAGAAGGAGATAATTTGATAGTCCTTTTTGGGTTATTTGAACATATCTGTAGTTGGTTGTTTAATGGATTAAGGAAATGGTAAAGGTTCGAGTAATAGAAAAAGATTAGTTGGAGACCATATGGTCAGATGCACCTATGTTAATTACCGATATCACGGATTGTGAGTTGGAAGAAATACCTATCATATTGATGAAAGTTGTAGTTTTTTTCATGTTTAATATCGATAGCAATTGGATGTACTGCTCTAATATGAGCTGGGGCATAATAGATGGGCCACTAGGATTTTTGTTGGCAGTAGGATTTGCAATAGGAGTAGGATTTTTGGTTCATTCAGAACTGGTTCCATGAAGAACGTCATACAATATTTTCCACAAATCTACAATCATTAGATTTGTCAAAACCAAATCTCCTTCCTAAAAATTTTAATGGTGAAACATTAGACAATGACTCAATCATAAATGAGCTTTTGATTATTTTAAGGACCAATTGATGATTCCAACCTCTTTGTTCCCTAACTTGCCTCCATCTGGCTCATCTGCCTGTCAACGTTCAGCAAGTTTGTGAGCCATGCGACATAATGAGATTGAAGCAGCTTTATGATCTTTGAATTTCGGCAAAGCATTGGGCTCTGATGTTACCTGAGCTATCAAATTCCTTTTTGTACTATAACTATGCTGAAGGACTTGTTTGGGATTGCTTTTGGAGAGGCTAAACCAAAAGTACTTTCTCAAGCCCAAAAAGTGCTTCTAGGTCATATATGAATGCTAGGTAAAAAATTTGAAACAACTTTCTAGGAGGTCCTCCTAGAAGTTAAGAAATCTCTACCTGGCAAAAGCTCCAATTTGGAGCTTTATCTCAAAAGTGTTTTCTAAAATCCATTGGGAAGTTATGAGTACTTAGGATATCCTCAAACTTTATAGTTACCATATTATTTATGATAATATTCAGATGAAAATAAATATATAAATTATAAATTAATAATATTTACATTATATTATACTAATATGAAAATAATATTATGTTGAGTTTGTCTTGAATTTTATATTTAGTAGCACAAGTCTACATCATCTGAAGGTCTATTTTAAATAACAATTTAAGTATATATCGAATTAGGACACTGGCATAAATTTGAAATAATATTATAGATCTGATGGATTAGAGGCTAGAATTTGTGAAATAATATTGTACTTTGTAATCTTCAATTTTTGATGGTGAAGCTTTTACATTGTCTCTATCCATGGACATAGGTCAAAAATCAAACCACAAATTTTTGTATATTCTTATTCTTCTCTTATTCTCTCTCGTCTCTTTTTTCTTTTGTTTCGTTATTATTTATGTCACACCTCAAATCCGAGATATAACACGATCATGCTACCAAGGGATACAACCCAAGATAATATGAAGCCAACATTCATTTTTTAAATAGAATAATAGACGCATCATAAATAAAAGTGATAAAAGGTTCCATTTAAGTTCTTAATTAAATCAAAACTGATTCAGAGCATTTAAATCTAAAACCAAATATCAACCCATATCTCAAAATTCATAAATAGATAACTATAAGTCCATGATCATAAATAAATTAAATTTAGCTATAAAATTTTCAAGCTTACCACGTAGATTTCAAGCCTGGATCTTTCATCGATCCTAATCTTATTTTTCTATAAAAAAAATAAAAAGATTGAGCTATACTAGCTCAGTAAGTAGAACCTACGCTTTCTTATCGGATCAAACATAAATTTTTTTATGATAATATAATATTTAAAAAATAATAGATAATATAAAATAAAATATTTCATAGGATACATAATAAAATAAATCATAAATCAGTTATACATGCATTTATTATGAAATTTCATAAATATGATTTATAGATCTTCTTATCAGATATTCATGTCATATTTTAAAATATTACTTATAGATATTCATGCTAAGATTACTTTATATATGTGATACGGTCATATTTCTTAATCGACAAAGTTCTTATTTAGTAAGCCAACTTTATACCTATTGGTAGGGCCATATTTCTTGCAGATGCTAGCTCTGGATATCGATCTTTCCATAGGAATTCGTTCATAGCTATCTAAGAGCTTTTGAAATCTTTATATATATTTTTTAACATATATATATATATATACATAGTTGAAAAATAATAAAATTCATACTTCATAACATACTATTTTCATAAAACATATTCATGAAATCATTGATCATAATAAAATATGCTTTCTCTTATCTTATATACTGATTCTTCTTTATAAACAATATGATTTCATTAACAATAAATTATATGTAAGAAAATATGATAATTTAAAATAAATAAAAGTATAAGGTCCACTTATCTTGATCATCCTAAATTTTCAGACTTCATTAAGAGAATCAGGTAATCCCATTTAACATATTAAATCATGATCAATTTTTATTCAATAAATTAAATAAAATTAAATAATAATAAAAGAAGTCTGTTGACCAGGTGATCGGTTCCGATAGACCACTCGAGCACCAAAGATTTGGGATCATCTTGCCAGAGTCAACATGGGTCCCTAAAAAAGGAAGATATAACTCGATACAGAATCCATAGGTCTTTCTAAAGAGAGAAAATGGGTGAAGAGAGAGAAAGTAGAGAGAAAAATAGCATCTAAGATCCCATCATCATCTAGAGAGAGAAAATAGGAGAGATAATTTAGAGAAAGGGAAGAGAGACATGAGAGAGAGAGAAAAGAAATCCTAGAGAGACACAATAGAGAGAACTTTTTCTTTCTCGTCTTTTTCTTTTCTTTTTTTCTTTTCTCTTCCTTTCTTCTGCTTGTCTTGGCCGAGTTAGGAACCAAGGGTCTAATGGCTCATGGTCGGAAGTCCGATTGCGACACAAGCGGACAATGGTGATGGAGCAAGAGACGACCGACGGTAAGTTGCCGGCCAACCAAAGAAACAAGAAAACCTCAAAAAATAAGGGACCACCCCATTTCCTTCATTTTCTGATCACTAGCCGATCATCGACGGCCATAACCTCATAAAAAGGTGATAGGGAGGACAGGGGTTGTGACCGATGGGGCGGCACCAAGAGCGGCAACGCCAGTGGCCAAAAAAAGGAGAAATAAGGCTCGGCCAAATAGGGTTTTTGCTTTGATGGCTTTTCTGGCGAGTCTAACGGTCGGTGGCCATGCGCAATAGCTTGGGAAGAAGGGAAGAAGAGAGGAAGAAGGGTCGGGCTTATCTCGGGCTCTGGTGAGGATTTTAGGCGGACAAGGTGAGGGTATCTGCGGCTTCAATGGGAGAAACCAAAGAAAGAAGAGGAAGGTCGGTGCTTATCGTGGACGGCTTTGGAGTAGGGAGGGGAGATTTATTGGAGACTCCTAAGGATTCTTGGCAGTTCTTAGGAGTCTGATTCTTGTCGAATATGAGAGAGAAGAAGACTCCCATTGGGAGTCTTCTTCTTGGGCCTTTCTTCTTTTTTTTGTTTTGTTTTGTTTTCTTCTTTTCATGTGCGCAAGGTGTGGCTAGCTCATGGTGGGCTGGTCCAATGGGACTGGATTATTACATTCTATCTCTCTTAAGAAAAATTTCGTCATCAAAATTTGGCATACCTTTATTATCAAATAAGTGAGGATATTTCGACTTCATATCATCTTGAAGCTCCCAAGTAGCCTCTCTCTCTTCATGATTGCTTTATTGGATCTCCACATATGCACCATCTTAAGACTTGCTCTTTTCGATCAATATTTTGGATGGAAAACTCTTTATAAGTTAAGTTTTCATGAACTTGCAATAGCTCATACTCTACCATAATATTCGGATCAGGAATAAACTTCCTCAGCAAGGAAAACATGAAAGACATTGTGCACTTTACATAATTCTGATAACATTTTAAAACTTGATCCTTTATCCTCAATACATATTAAATTATTCCGATCTCTTTCAAATGAACACTAACATCTCAACCTCGGATTAACATACATAATTCCATGAAATGCATTGCTCTTGATTAACTCCATGTAGAAGTCATGCTTAGCCCAATTTACTCTAAATAGTTTAGAAGGTGACTTGAGCATCGAATGCTCTCCATGTCTATATAGCCTTCTTCTTTTCTAAACCCTCACATGATTTAATGATTAAACTTTTTATCTTAGGAAAACCTCAAACCAATTTCTTATTCAATTTAATAACAATAGCAAAATACCTTAGATCTACTCAGAAAAGTAAACTTTTAACTTGAAATTCAACATAACCCCAAAATCACCAACAAATATACAAAAAATCAAGTAATCAGATCCAAATGTGATAATTTAAATAACTAAAGAATCCATAAGATATATATCCCATGTCCTCATAATAGAATCAAATCCACCAACAGAACCAAACATATGTTCCAGTTACACGAGAGTTTCATACATGACATTCGACGTTCGAAGAATATTCCTGACTCATACAATGAATTCTTTGTAGGCCATATCCTAAACAACTTTCTTTTGATAAATCCAGAATTATAATGATCAAATAATCAACATCAAAATTAGAAAAGTTATCATTATTTTACCTATGTTAAGTTTAAATTTAAATTATCTAAATAATAATTGAACAAGTATACTTAACACAGCTTTCCAGAGTCAATATCTCTCGTACTTAAGTCAAATCCTACTTATTGAAATCTAAGACATAACTCATCAATTCTAATATACAAATCATATGCTACTTATGCATAAATTTATCATAATATCTATTGATCCAAAACCCAAACTTTGGGTCCTTAATGCTACTTCTATTGTGTCCCTAGTGATCATAATTTATAGTCAAATACCACTTAACTTACAGTCCTTAGTGATTATAACCTAAGTTTTGATACCATTATGTTACGCTTCACATCTGGGACATAACACCGTCATACTACCAAGGAGTGCAGCCCAAGATAACATGAAGCCAACATTTATTTTCATAAATAGAATAACAGATGCATCATAAATAAAAGTGATAAAAAGGTTCCATTCAAATTCTTAATTAAATCAAAATTGGTTCAGCGCATCTAAATCCAAAATCAAATACCAACCCATATCTCAAAATTCATAAATAGATAACTATAAATCCATGATTATAAGATAAACTAAATTTTAGCTATAAAATTTTAAGTTTATTACATAAATCCCCAAGCCTGGATCCTTCGTCAGTTCTAACCTTATTCCTCTAGATCCTATGCTTCGTTACTGGATCAAACATAAGTTTTCATGATAATATAATATTTAAAAATAATATATAATATAAATAAATATTTATAGGATATATAATAAATAAGTTATAAACTAGTCATGCATATATAAATCATGAAATTTCATAAGCATGATTCGTAGATCATTTTTGTCAGATATTCATATCATACTTTGAAATATTGCTCATAGATATTTATGCTAAAATCACTTTATACTCGTGACGAGATTATATTTTTAATCGATAGAATTTTATTTCGTATGCTAACTTTATACCCTTTGACGGGACCATATTTCTTGTGGATGCTAGCTCTGGATATCGATCTTCTCATAGAAATTCATTCATAGCTATCTGAGAGCTTTTAAAATCTTTATATATATATTTTAAATATACATATATATAGGTAAAAAATAATAAAATTCATACTTCACAAATATGCTATTTTACAAAATATATTCATGAAATCATTGATCATAATAAAATATATTTTTTATACCTCATATGCTGATCTTTATTTATAAAGATATGATTTATCAATAATAGATTATATGCAAGAAAAATATAATAATTTGAAAATAAATAAGGAGCGTAAGATTCATTTACCTTGATCGTCCTAAATCTTTAGACATCGTTAAAAAATTAGATAATTCTATTTAAAATATTAAATCATAATCAATTTTATTAGATAAATTTAATAAATTAAATAGTAATAAAAGAACACTGTTGACCAATTGATCGGTCTGATAGACCACTCAAGCACTAAAGCGATTCGAGTTATCTTGTCGGAGTCAACTTGGGCCCCTAAAAGAGGAAGATATGATTGGATATAGGATCCATAGGTCTTCTTAGAGAGAGAATGGGTGAAGAGAGAGAAAATAGAGAGTGAAAATTGCATCTAGGGTCCCATCATCATCTATAGAGAGAAAGTAAGAGAGAGAAACTCCAGAGAGAAGAAAAGAGAGACATGAGAGAGAGAAAAGAATCCTAGAGGGACACAAGAGAGAACTTTCTCTCTTCTTCTTCTTTCTTTCTTTTCTTTCTTTTCTCTTCCTTTCTTCTTCTTTTCTTGGTCGAGTCATGAACCAAGGGGCTGATGGCTCATGGTCGGAAGTCCGACGGTGACACAGGTGGCTGACGGTGGTGGAGCAAGAGACAGTGGGAGACAAGTGGTCGGCCACTACTAAAGAAACAAGAAAATCTCAAAAAATAGGAGAGCGTCCCTATTTTCTTTCAATTTTTCGATCATTGGCTGACCACTAGCAACCATGATCTCGAAAAAGGGTGGTAGGGAGGTTGGGGTGATGATCGATGGATGTGGCATGATGGTGTCGGTGGCTGGAAAAGAGAAAATAAGGCTAGCATGGCTAAATAGGGAAAACATGGTCTTTTGCTTTGATGGCTTTTTCGATGAGTTCGACGGTCGGTGGCCGTATGTAATAATATGGGAAGAAAGGGAAGAAAGAGAGTAGGAAAGGCCGGGCTTACCCTGAGCTCTGGTGAGGTCTTTGATGAAGATTTTAGGTGGACATGATGAGGGTATCCATAGCTTCAACGGGAGAAATCAAGGAGAAAAGGAGGGAGGAAGGTCGATGATCATTATGGACAGCTTTGGAGGAGGGAGGGAGAGATTTATAGGGGACTCCTAATGGTCTTTGGCAGTCCTTAGGAGTCCGATTCTAGTCGGACATGGGGTAGAAGAATACTCCTATTGGGAGTCTTCTCTTAGGCTTTTCTTCCTTTTTGTTTAATTTTTTTTCTCTTTTCATGTGGGCTAGGTGTGGCTAGTTGGTGGTGGGCTGGTCCAATTGGATTGGATTATGACACTTTATATTGGTTGGAACAAGTGGTGTTGCCTAAAAGATAACAACCCAAGGGAGGTGAATTGGATTCTTTAAAAATTTTAATCAAATTTGAAATATAAGATAATTATATACTTTAAGTTAATCTAACTAATATGATTGTGAAGTGTTTGATATATACAGTAGTGGATTTAAGATATAAAAGAAGTAATGTAAGAATCAAAATAATGCTAAGCAAAAAATAAAAGTAAAACAAGCATAAAAAGATACAATACAAACATAATCAAATTTATAGTAGTTCGATGCACCTTGCACCTACATCCACTCCCAAGCTCTTTTTGAGAATTTCACTATAATTCATGTTGTTTTATCCCGGCTCACAAACAAATTCAGTTGATTTTTAGGATCACCAACCAAAACTGTACATCGATTATTTTTAAATTTATAATCAATCTAATTGATTTTACGAGCTCACCAATCAAAATCTACAATATCCAATTTGGGTATGGACGGGCCTAACCCAAATTTTTTTCCTAAAGAACTTGTAAAGAAATAAAGATACAATATATGAAATTTAAATAAATAAAATTAAAAATAAACTTTTTTGGTATAGAGAAGTTGCTGAAAATTTGCTCTTTAGATTCTTGACTTCTCTTTATTGAAGCTTGAGAGGATATGAAAGGAGTTGGTGATGATCACTCTTTGAAAGCTATCTGAAATTAGTGCATAAATCCTCTCTTTCTCCCTTTTGAATGATATTCAATGACTTTCACTCAAGCTGATGAATATCTCTTTTTAATCCACTTGGCTATCTTTTCAATTGATTCTTTAGCCTTTAATATGCTTGAAATTAGTTGGAGAAGGAGTTTTGACTGTTGGAAGGACTGAACTAGCCATTAAGAAAAAACTAGCCATTAGAATAAATCTGTATAGTTTTGAAAAATCTGCAGAACTTGCTGTTAGGCTTCGAGTTGACTCGGATAGGATTCGAGTTGACTCGAGCTGTCTGCAGTCTACTAGAGTATTTCTATCTTTCTGAGAATTTTAGCTTGGATTCGAGTCGATTTGAGTTGCTACTCAGATTTCTGTGTGTCCACTTAAATTTTAATGCAGAAAACTATTTTCTGTCCCTTTTCTTATAGAGTCGACTCGGATGGGATTCAAGTCGACTCAAGAGCATGCCGATGAAATTTCAGCATGCCAAAATCATCTTTCTTCTATTCTTCCATGCGAGTTTACTTGAATAAAATTTGAGTTGACTCAGATGTGTACCATCTAAAATTTCTATATATTTTTCTGCATGAATGGCTTTTCTTCTCAACTTTTGAAGATCTCTTCCACCTTGATTTTCATGATCTTTCACAGCATATAGGCTTTTAAGAACTTTTTATTTGAGTTTCATTTGGATATTTAAAGCTATTCTTTTAATATTTTAGAATTCTTCTGAAATATTAACTTTATCAAACCATTAGTTCTATTATATATTCAAATATTTTGAAATCATCAAAATCAATCATGGGGTCAATAATTCTTTACTTTTTGATGGTGACAAAATTTTGAGTATATGCACAATAAAATCATAATATATTTAATTAATTTATCAATATAATCATGAAGTGATAAACTAAGCATATATAAGTATATACTTCATGAATATTACCACTCATTTTGAATTTGTCTTAAATTCAGATTTTAAGCATTTGATAAAGTATACATCCATACATCCAACACATATAGTCATTTCATATGATTGTCTCAAACAAAATACATGAGCATTTCTAGCATATCAAGCATGTAATTAATTCAAGCAATTCAAACATATACTCAATTCAACATACTTTTTCCTTTTGACAGCATCAAAAAGTGCAAGGAGGGATTAAAAAATATCATCAAAATCAATTCAAGTTCAATTATACATACATTCAATATTCAAATTTAGATTTTCTAGCTTGTGACACTATCTCCCCTTTTGGATAACTTCTCCTCCTTTTTGAATTTGATTTATGAACAATATAAACTCAATAATATTTCTCTTATTTCTTAAAAACATAGATTCAAAATATTTTTTCTCTTTTGAATAATATAGATTTAAAAGCATATCTTCCCCTTTTTGAATACAGTAGATGCATCAAATGGATTCTCAAATTTAGTTGCAAAATTACTTTCAGCTTTAAAGATTCAAGAGGGATAATACTTTTCGAGAAAAAAATTAAATAGATCATTTAAAGTAAATTATAAGATATGTTCAATTTTTCAAGGATCATCTCTTCTTCTTCTTGATAAGTACAATCAATTTGATACACAAGATATTAATTTTAGAATTTGTCTTAAAGACAAAGATATAGTGAAGTGAAATAGATTTGAGACAAAGCATTGTTTTCATTTTGCCAGAAGATAAGTAGATAGAATGCATGGCAATAGAATTTGGCAGCAATCATTTTAGTTTTGATCAAAAAAGATGAATCAATTAAATTTAGATGAAATTATTTGATAAATCATTTTGAAGTGATACCAATAGATTATGCAAAACAATTATAGAAAATTTTTAGTTTAAGTTTAGATCTTCTTTTCTTAAGAAATGTCACTCAATTAAGTCTAGAAAAGATATGAAATTTTAAATTATCTCAAATTATATCAAAAATAGAACTATGTAAAACTAGATTTAAGACAAACATTCTTCTCATTTTGCTAAAAGATAGATCAATGAAATATAAGGCAAGTAGTAAGATATTTGATACCAATTATATCTAGCTTTAAATAAATGACAACTTAGTTAAAAAGTTTAGTTTGATCCCAATGTCAAAAGATTCAAGAAGAGCATTTCTCAAATTCATTTTTTGAAATAATCAATCAATGTAAAAATAGTAAAAGTGATGATTCTCAAAACAATAGATGATAATCAAGGCATGCAAAATATGAATGTTCATCAATAATTTATCTTTTAAGATCAATAAATTTTTTCAAAATAAGTCAAACAACATGAATGTTCAAATAAGTAAAATGATTTCTCTTTGAAGGATCGCAATCCCTAACTAGTGAAGATACCATTTGAAGATTTAAGAAGATTTTTTAAATTTATTTAAAAAATCAATGAAGCAAAATATTTTTCATATTTCAGCTTGAAACTCAATGCATGCAAAGTACGAATCAGCTCAAATATATAAAATCACTGAAGTGTTCAAATAAATCTATAAAATTAAATCAAGACAAGCATGATGCCAATATTCATCAATAATTTTCTTTGTAAGATTAATAATGATTTCTATTATAATACTTAAATAATATTTTCTCCAAAATAAGTCCAACAAAATAACATGAGTGGTCAAACAAATCCATATGATGAAATAATTCTCTTATTAGGTTTAGAAGTGGTTTCTCTTATTTACATTCTTTCACTTTATGATTGATAAAGATTTTTTTCTTAAGGTCAATGATCATATATATATATATTTTTTTTAAAATTAACTTAAATTTAACTTTCAAATTAAGATATATATCTTTCAATAAGATTTCTCTCTTTTTTTAAAATTATCTCAAATAATATTATATCAAGAATATGTCAATATAAAACAGATTTGAGACTAAAATATTTTTTCTTTTTCAAAGATGAAGCAATATAATGCAAGGTAAGAATGAGCTGTCTGATACAAGTGTAAAATTTTTTTGAGAAGAAGCTTCTTGATATCAATTGTGAAAACAATTGACTTTATACCAACTATTTTGAAATCAACTCAAATAATAACTTTCCAAAAAATATTTTTTTTGATACCAATTGAATTGAAATTCAGCCTAATTAATGATTTTTTTGAAATTTTGATACCACTTAAGGATTAAAGAAGAGAAAGTTTTAAATTATTTAAAAAAAATGATCAATCTCAGCAAAATATAAAACTATGTTTCAAATTTATCTTAATACCAATTAATCATCCAAAATGATGATGCAATCAAAACATGCAAATCAAGTTAAATGATCCAAGGTACATGAATACTCAAATTAGGAAAAGCATAATACAATGGTCCAAGGATTTAACTTCAAAATTCATTTCTCTCAAAACAAATCAATTAGTATTCTCAATCAAAACAAGATTAAGTTTAAGAAACATTTTCTTCTTTTAATTTTGATTTCTCCCACTATTTTAACAATAAATATCAAAAAATTATTTCTTAATTCTCCTCCTTTTCTTCCAAATCATGCACATTCATTAAAAAAATAAGCTTTGCAAGAATATACATTTCTCCCCCTTATTTCATAAATAAAGTAGATTTTTCAATCAACTAAATAAATATAAGTACAAACATCAAACACACTTGATTTCCATAAAAAGTCATATTTTCATCGATTAACAAAATATGATTATAAAAAAATGGCTACATTTCCTTCAAAATTATGAGTCGGCTCTTTAGGTCCAAGAGTCGACTAAAAATAGAAAATAGTTTAAAAAATTTGATCCGAAGAAGAATAGCTCAAATAGGATAGAGATCAAAGGAAAATCAAATTAATGATCAAAAAAGATATTTAAATCAGAATAAATAAATTAAGTGGGGATCAAGAATTAATCAATTAGAGGGTATTGATAATCAATCAAATCAGATGAGATCAACTTAAGAGAAAACTAGATAAAGGCTTTAAAGTTAGGTTCAGCTAGGGTATATTCAAAATCTTAAGGATCAATCTAGGATGCAATGCAAATCAACAACATCAAGCATATAATCTTTATGAATTGATGACTTATCTTGATTTTCTTAAATCAAATAATTTTTTAAAGATATTTCAATAATTATGTATCTTATGAGAGTGTCAAAAATTAATTTGAGAGTTTTACACTTTTATAATCCATCAAGCTTATTTTTAAATTTTACAAGTGATACCATGTTATGAGGGATTTGGGAGCATGCTGAATTTAAAATAAAACTTTTGCTTCTACCAATCAATATGATACTAGAATTAAGAGAATACATTTATCAATATATTCAAGTAAGCACTGAAAAATCATCACAATATCAAGTATATGTATGAAGCATCAAAATCAATCACTCAAGCAAAATTAATATCAGAAATCAATGATAGCATGATGTGAAAAAGTTTTAGCATTTACCAATCATCACCATGCATTCACTTTAAGTCCAAAGTATCCATTTTCAAGAGTTCACTTCTTTCATGCCCTTGGATGCTTGGTATACCTATAAAATTATTTTCTAAATTTTGGTACCTAAGCCATCTTGGGTTCAATAAAGTTAGTACACATGATTCTTTTTAAAATCTAAATTTATTTAATTAAAATATTATCACTTTTTGAATATTATATTCTAAAATTTTATGACTTATTTTGTTACATTTGAAGCAAACTATAGAGTGATTTTAATATGAAGCTCTTGTAAATATATTTTTAACAAGTTGCTATTTTCTTAAAGAATTAAAATC
>KE507513.1:9320-32122 GCA_000441515.1 Elaeis oleifera
AAATTATGATACATTTTCTTAAAAATTATGACATCCCTTTTCTTCCAAAAAAATTATGACATCTTGTGCTGATATTATGACATCCTGTGTTAAAATTATGACTTTCTGCACAGAATGTCATAATTTTTTCACATGATATCATAATTTTTGTAAAGGGGTATCATAATTTTTATAAAAAGATGTCATAATTCTGTAAAGGAAGGGTGTCATAATTTTTATGAAGAAATGTGATAATTCTGTGAAGGAGTGTCATAATTTTTTCGGAAAGGAAGGAGTGTCATAATTTTTATAAAGAGATGTCGTAATTTTTAAAAAAAGTATTTTCATCGTCCAAAATTTCAAACGAAAAAATAAAACTGTAAACATTATATGCGTATTGAAAAATTATGGCTACGTGATCTAATAGGATGAAGTAATGCGCTCCACGTCAAATTTTCTACACCATAAGTGGTGCACAAAGAATTTCTCTAATTTAGAAATGTGATGGGCTTATTCTTTCCTTAGTTATCCAAGGCTCCAATCACAGTAGTTAGAGCGGCACTCGGAGCCTTCATTTTGCCTTTGTCCCTAGGTAGCACGGAGACCAAACTGAAGTTCGACGTGATTAATACCGATACATCATACCGGGAGGTGAAGATAGAGGGTGACGGTCAAAGTGGCCAGAAGTAATTTCCAAAATTATGAAGATGGCAGTATGTGTGAGAGGCCATTTCCGTGCTATTTATCAATAAATTGTAAAATACGTTATTTTTTAGGGAGATTCTGATCTTCATGACATTAAATTAGTATAACACTTTCTTTGCGGTATCTTCCCTCTCTTTTCCCGGGTTGACAGTAAGGACTCTCTCTTTTCCTTCCCTTTTTTTCAATTATTTTTTATTTTTTATGTTTTTGTGGGTGGGGAATGGAAGTAAGTTTCTTATTCCAAGGACAAAGTCAAAATCTATGGCAATCACATAACCAGCACCAAGCTATTATTTTTAACTAGAAGATTTTGCACAGATAAAAAGGGTCTACTTTGCTATTGATTTTGCAAGAAAATATTAAATAAGCAACAGATTATAGCCTAAAGGAATCTGTATTCGATATTCAATTTATATGTAATGGTAAGAAAGAGCACCATGGAACCGGAGAGCAGGGCGCGCACCCTGTTGTATCAGACATTTAATAAAATATGTGTATTGCCTACCTTGTACACTTAGATACAAGGATAAAATTCATGCACACACTCCTATTTGTATATGTTATTCTACAAAAACAAATCCTACCTCTTTCCCGCAAAATCAATAACCAGAGAGAGCCCTTTTTTTTTGTGATGTAAATTAACTTTTCATGATAAAGGAAATAAGTCATTTTCCTTGAGGGAAAAAAAGCTGCTACCTGACCATTTCAGTCCTATACTGATTCTATTTGAGTACCTTTGCCACAATTGTGCAATATACACACAAGGACAGTGCAACAAAATTTTTAAAGAAAATAAATAAACATATCAATTATTGTAAGTGATAGTTGAACGAGACCGGAGCAATAGAGACACAAGTATAACTAATTTTCTTGAAAAGAATATTATTCCATTTATGTGAGAAATATTTTCTGCATCAATGTTGTTGGATGATGACTAAAATTATTAATTGCATGCGCACATAGAGAGTTTTTTTTCATCTTTCTGTATTGGCTGCTTAGTTTGCTCTTCTACACTCTACAATCACACTGCTGCTTATGACCATAAACAATTACAACCTAGACATTAACCATAACTAGAGTCTTTCAAAATCATCGTAAACAGTACTTGGGACATTAACTCAGTGTTACACTCTTAGTTTCAAGCGAGAGATTAGGTCTTCTGGTCTTGAGTTATCCCTCAGAACTTTGATCCCACCCCTCCTCCTAAAAGGGCTTTTTCCGGAGTACAAATCAACCTCGTAGGGTGGTAGTGGGATGGGTGTAGCCTCCCAGATTCCCGTTCACCTTCTCCATTTCTGTTTCCATAAGAAGCCACTACACCATGATAGTCATGCACATGAGATCAATCCCTTACCATCACTCAGCCAGCATGCAACATGAGCAATGCACGAGGTCAATAGAATGGAATAATAGATCAACTCGCTTATACGCAACTCAGGGAACTTCCATACTATAGAAATATAAAGAACCACAGGGCTCATGAATAAAATATCAGATATTTCGCGAAACTGCAGATAATGAAGCTATTTGGACAGGACAAACACAAGTTGATAAAAATAATTTATCTAGTTGTCTCATATCTATCAATCATGTAGCATGTCAATTAAAGTGGCATAAATGGAGTATCATTACAAGATATCACATTTCTCTTTTAATAAAACAATTATATGTCACACCTTAAACAGGTACCCACTATAACAAATGATACTTCATACAATCACATTTCACCTGTGATTTGTGCTGGGCAGAGCCACTGCGCTCCCTATGATACAATGCATGGATTTATTCATTATTTGATTGATTCTGCTCTCTCATCAGCTTCTTGAGAAAAAAGTGACGCTGATGCAACTTATGATTGTTTATCTGGAGACGGATCAGATATAGATAACTCCACATACATATCAATTGCCTTTGCAAATAAGCCTTTGCTTGAGGTCTCTTGATCTGGGAACAAATAAAAATTTGGATTGCAGTAAATCTTCTTTCAGCTATGATATCTATATCTCATATGGAGAAAATTAGGTTGGATGGGCATACCTCGAATGTTGGAGACAGAAGACCATTGTCCAAAGTGAATGGTTCTGATGTCAAAGTCACAGCTTTGGCAAATTCAAAACCTCTTAGCTGTCACAGGTGGAGAATAAAATGTCAAGTCCGCTAACAATAGGGAGAGGCAGGCTATGTGAGGTAGGGGATATGGAGTTACCCAGCTTGCTTTCCAACAGCATTCATCTCAGCAAGGACAGCAGCCCTTGATGTTGGATCGGTTCATGGTTTTCTTAGATCTTCACACTGCAAAGAGTATATAAAAATGGCTATTTATAATGCACATAGGCACAGGCAATAAAAACGTGTATTCTAAAGCAGTCCAGGGCTGATGTGTGCAGTGGGAAAATCATTTGCAATTCATAAAGCAAAATCCGTGTTTAGCTTTTGACTCAGTGAAACACATGGAATTATGATCTTTTAGAAGGAAACTGATAGTCACTGGAGGCATGGACAAATTCTTCAATAAGAAAGAGGAAATTGCTACTGGCTTGCTGATCTGTCAGCTTAGAGTTCAAATATTATGTGAAGGAACTAGAATTAAGTAAGATGCATGGTTGCATATGCAAGAGGTTTCTTCATGGTCATCGAGAGAAACTTCCCATCATTAAGAGCTTGCCCATGAAGCCACCATGAAACGATTGAGCAGATTTATATGACCATTTGGTAAAACTAATTTCAACCATCTAAAATTGGTACCATGAAACTAAGAGGCCAGTCAGAAGCCAAGAAAACCTGACCAAAGTACAGATCAACCAGGGAGAAATGTGTCAAAAATTTCAAAGACTTGCACAGTGTCTAGATTAAGAGGGAAGAAGACAAGGCCTAATATAAGGGGTAGTCTCTCTAACATGCAAATCATAGGCAAGAGATCCAAATCAAAAAAATAAAACAATCTGAAATACAAAGTAAAAAAAATTTTGCCGACAGTTAGTAACGGCTTTGCAATTAAACAATAACACAAGATACTATGGAATGTTATTGTAATGACCATCACTAGGTGCCAATATGCGTTAGTCGAGGGCATAAATGGAACGCCAATCCTTTAATCATGAATTGAGCGACGTACAAAGCACACTCATCCACATAATCTACAATTTTGTTAAACGAGTAGCCCATAACAATGATATCGTGTAAAGAATTGGAAATTGTCACTGTTTGTCCAAAACATGAAGGGCATCATCCTAGACGTACTATCAAAGTTTCTTCTTTCTTTTTTTTTTTTTGGGTACAACATCGAAGTTTCTTCATAGGCCTATTATTTCACCACAAATGATGCCGTTCACCCTTTTCCTCAAGGCCTACAACTAGGTCCACCTCCATTATATGCCTCCATAGTTTTTTTTTTTTGTGTGTGTGTATTTGTCCACATCCAAAAGTGTGGAATTCAATTTTGTGTTTGAATGTTTCAAAGAATATATGCTCAACATAATTACCATCACTTCCTGTCTTTCAGTGGCCCTTGGATAATGTTCTAATTGTTAGTTTCCATTGAAATGGTTATGCGACCTTCCATCATGGTTGCATCTGTAAGAACATCTTAACATGAAATTCATCATAAACTTTTCTCAGTGGAATATTCAATTTTGACTCCAAATCTTCTTTCTTCAGATGAGTAGTTTTCTCAATGCCAGATTGACGCACAGCCATATGCATTTTAATATCTCTATTTTGTTTCAAAAACTCTTGGTTGAGATTAAGTAGAACCATGCACGATTGACAAGCAAAAATGGCAAGCTAAGCACAATATAACATCAAAGAACTTATCTTACTGAAAAGGGCATTCTGCTGCATGAGACTCCCAGAACTGCAGGATTTGGAGAGGGTCAGAAAGACACATCCTTACCCTTGCATGTACAAAGGCTGTTTCTGTGTTTTAAGCCCATGACATGCAGGTCACAATGGAGCAAGCTCATTATTGTGCCAAGGCTGGCCCTCTTAGGGCCTGTTTGGATGATTGGGCCCAAAATCCCATGGGATTCATGGGTTGGACTAGTGCAACTAGAAAAAAAAACAGCCTAGGTTAGGCTTATATTCCTAGGCTGATTTTTTTCTAGTTGCACTAGCCCAACCCATGAACTCCATGAGATTTTGAGCTGAATCATCCAAACAGGCTCTTAAAAGAATTGATCTTATTGAATACTAGAATTTAATCTTTAACAAATAGTACCTTAATTGTAGCTTTTGTATTATTCATTAGTTTGTCTCCGTGTGTGTGTGTGTGAACATAAAAAGAAAAGAAGATCAAATACCTGATTGATGCAATAAACCAAAGAGAACTAGGCTTCTAATAGATGTTGATTTGAACAAGCATAAAATTTTTATGAGCCAAATTATTTTGGAAATAAAGAATTAGAGCAGTGGTAACTAGTTAGTAGTATTTTCCCATCTCTTCATGAATCCAAAAGAAAGAATAAAGTTGCACTGAGATTTTAAGCAATCCATTGATGGCATATGATGAATGGAGCTGCAAGACTTAGATATGGAATCTCATGTTTGAAAATTAGAACCATATAGCATATTTGAGGGCCTGTTTGGCATTGGTTTTGTTTTCTGCTTTTGCTTTCATGAAACCTAAGAAGAAAAATGAACCGACTGAATGACATGTATGACAAAATCCTTTAGTTGTTTAAATTATTTGTAAAACCCCAGAGCCTTTGCTAGCAAAGATTTATTGCATTCAAAAAAGAGTGAAAACATAAGCAAGAAATAGCAGAAGTTCTGTGCACATGCTATCTTCAACATCCATCACCATATGGTATTACACTAATTCATCGAGAAACAAAAACACAAAAATAACAACACTATAGAGGCCCTGAGTTCGGTTGCATTAGAAGAGAAATCTAGAAATTGACTAAAATTGGATTATTCAATTTGCTCCAGCTTTCCTAATAACTCCTTGAATAAATCTATGATATTCCAACTTCATGTAATCAAAGATGCTATTCCAACTCTAGACATTGTGCCAAGAGTGATTCATGTTAAGCTTATGTTCGCAACGTCTGACCATCTGTGTTCTGAAATGACTAATTTTTGACCTATTCCCACTGAACAAGCATGCCTTCTTTCAGATAAAATATTTGATTAATTTGTTCTTTACATCAGCCCTTATGAAGTAAAGGGTGAGGATCATGATGCACAATTTATTATGATCAATTCCTCATCCAATTACATGGAGAATCAATAAAGCATATTGAAATATGAAAACCATCATTTTGTCTGAATTTGTTTAAGTATTAGATGTTTATTGTTCAATGTTTTATTAGACGCATGATCCTTAGGTTGCTTAGCTTTCAAGTAATTTGGATTTTAGTTACTTGGCCATCAAGTTACTTGACCTACAAGTTACAGGAGCCCTAAGTCACTTTTTTCTAAACAAATTAAAAAACAAAACATATTTGGTTACTTCTTAAGTCAGCTAGGCCATACATAGAGTGTATGGAATAACTAAAAGATAGACTTAAATCGTACATTTCACGCAAGTTTTAAGAAAGAAAGTTATTTGTTTCCCCTTATCCTTCTCACTCTGTTATCATACCTCTCCAGGTTCTTCTTCTCTACTCTTTACTCTCTTCTCTCTATCTTCTTGATTTCTCTCACCCCTTGTACGCATCCAAAGGATGTTGATCACCCAGAACTTATAGGTGAATTTTTCAGAAGGGGATAAAAGTAGACAGAGGAAAGCAATGCTGACAGCATAGTGGCTGTAAAGCCAAGACATTTCATCAAAGAATGAAAATCTGGAGCCCTAAAATTAAATAACAGCTTAGGCAGCGTTTGGGCGATTGTGGCAACGGCGGCGGTATTGACATGGGTCAAAAAGAGTGGTGGTGGCTGTTTGGCTGCGATGGCGGTCGCTGTGGTGGTGGTAGGGGTCAGCAAGGGTAGTGGTGGTGCAAATAGAGGCAGCGATGGTGGCCATGGATGGTTTTGATTTTCAAAAACTTATGAAAACCAGATTCTTTTTAAGCATCCATAATTTTAGAAATGGACTTCCATAAAACTGAAATAGAAACTAGGTCACGAAACACTATTTCTGCCAAGATTTTGTGTTTTTAAAAAAGAAACTAAAGAATGGAAATTAGAATTTATGCCAAACCGGGCCTTACCCTACTTTCTGGCCAGTTTGGATGCCCTAAGATTTTTGAGTCTGATAAGATCTAGCATGGGCTGAGTTGACGATGATGAGGATAGGGAAGAAGATAGAAGTTTGTTTGATCAAAGGAAGCAGGAGTCTATCTTATCCATAAAAGGCTAGGCTAATTAGTTTCGACAAAAATGTGATTTAGTGCCACGTTTTAAATCCCGTGACGAGATTGTCCCAATTTTCTCATAGAATGGGATGCATTGCCGTCCGGCCCTGTCCCGACAAAAAATATCCTAAGACGTCCTCATTGGGATGCTGGAACGCTAGAGGGATGGTCCTATCCCAACACATAGAATAGTACCCCATCCTGATGCCCCGTGGAACATCCTGAATCCATGATTTAGTATATCCCTAAAAAGTTGGGATAATAGAACCATAGGCCTCCCAATCTCTCAAAATTCTTAGCTGTTGGAACCAAGGTATGCTGAACCGGTACCATCGGTCGGTCGGCGGTATGGTTCGATACGGTTTCGTACCATACCGAACCGACGAAGGCAAACAGACCCGAACTGGAAGAAGAAAAAGAGAGAAATAGAGAGAAATAGAGAGAGAGGAGGAAGAAAGAAAAGAGGGAGGAAAAGGAGCCGGCGGGGCCGTCGGACGGCCTCCTACTGACCGTCATGGCTGTCGGAGGGCGCAGTCCACGCGCGCGGAGCCGCGGGCGTGAAACAGAGGCGCCGCCCCTGTTTCGCAAGTTTTTTTAAAAAACATAGTTTTAAGTGAAGTCGGCAAATAGTTTGCTGGTTTCACGATTTTTATTTTTTTTAAAAAAATTTCTTAAGTCGGCAATCCAGTTGCCGACTTCATGAGTTTAAAACCAAAAGAAAAGAAAACCGAAACAGACGACCATCTATTTTGAAAAGAAGAAGGGGGCGGAGCCACGGAGGGGCTCCGCCTGCTCAACTGCCATCCGCTCGACCACCCTCAGACCGTCGGCGTCGGCTCATCGGCGGCCACCGGGGGCCTCACGACGGAGGCACCGTCCGTCCAGTAGGTCCCTCCCCCCCTCCGAGCGCTCTCTCTTCTTTCTCACTCTCTTGAAAGCCCTATCGGGCAATACAGGGCTTGAAAGCCCTCCGACGGCCGCAGCCGGCCACCGTCGGCCTCCGACGGCTCCCACCTCCCTCTCTCTCCTCCTCTCTCTCTCTTTCTCACTTTTCTTTTTTTCCTTCCGTATCGCCGGTGTACCGAATTTACCGACCAAATCATGCTGGTTCTCCGCCGGTCCGGTACGATACGGGGTGTACCGATTGGTTCGGCACAGTATGGCAAATCTTGGTTGGAACTTTTCTTCTTCAATCACTCAGATTTAGAGAGAATGTAAAATGGATTAGCCGCTCAGCCATCCAAAAAAGCCCCTTAAAGAATGTTCGAATTTAGCAGATCACAATATCCAATAATAATTAATCAATTAACATTTAAAATGCATTATTATAAATTGTTGCTAATGTAAAATCCTGGTACCAAATCCTCTCATGCTTGAAAGGGGTGCTACTAAAGGAAGTTTTCATGGGAGGTGCATGGTTCAGAATACTAAATAGGTAGGTAACTCCATAGTCAAGAAGGGAAGGATGATATTTGCTACAACAAACCTAAAGAAGGTGAGATGGAGACCCACCTTGATTCCTTCAGATGCAACCCATGTCTTCAACACATCTGGCTCAACTGATACTATTGCAACTAGGCAAGAGTTTAAGCTGTCACCATTAATAAAAAAATAATAATAATTAATGTGCATACAATGTGAAGCTAGAGATAAGCCGATAATATTCAGTTAGTTACCATAGACAATACATTGAGAAACGAAGCTGCACTTGGCATAAACATTCTCAAACTTCTCTGGGGCTATGTACTCACCTTGGGCCAACTTAAAGATATTCTTTTCCTACCATAATTTCAAAAGTGATTGATGTACAGTATCAACTACAAAATTAGTAGACAAAATAGCAGCTAACTATATATAAGCATGTGTATATATATAATTACAAATGCATAAAAAATTGAAAATTTAAGAGGACACATGTACGATAACACAAGAAGAAAAGAGAAGTTCTGGATTTGTATTCTACACATTACATACAGTAATTTATCGTGGCAGACTCATCTTTTAATTCTTACAATCACACATGCACATGCACGCACACATACATACATACATAAATGACACACACACACACATACACACATGCACATATATATATGTATGTATGTATGAATGTATGTACGAATGCATGTATATATGTACGTATGTATAAGCATCTATACCTATTTAGCTATAAATGCATAAAATTTGAAAATGACACATGTATGATAATAAAAGAAGAAAAGAGATGTCTTGAATTTGTATTCCATAAGTAATTTATTGTGGGAGCATCATCTTTTAATGCCTACACATGGACATGCATGCACTTCCAAGCGCAAGCATGCATGCCTGTGCCACACCCATGCCCATGCCCACATGCACACGCACCCACACACCCACATGCCATGCACATATATCCATATATATACATACATACGTGTGTATATATATATGTGTGTGTGTGTGTGTAAAGAATTGAGAATTTAAGAGAGGAGACGTTTGAGAACAAAGAAGAAAGAGAAGTCCTGAATTTGCATTCTACACATTACCATATAGTAATTTATTGTGGGAGCCTGATCTTTTCACGCCTGTGCACTTGCATAAACAATTGCCTTCTACCACATATCTAGTCCTTCACACTCCATGTGGTATAGCAACAAAATGCAAACAATTTTTGCATGGTTCCCCTCAACTAGGAATGGGTAAAGAAACAATGCATGAGTGATATGCAGGAAACATATGCTAAAGAAAATTTCCCAGTGGTAGAAAGCATTGCCCTAATTTTTTTTTTTAATGAGTTAAAGCATTGTCCTATTTTTTTTTAATGGGTCTTAAGTGTTGGTTAGGTTGTTCATGGTGAACTAGCATGCTACTTTTCTAGTGCTTTAAGTAATTAGAAGGTAAGACTATAATGGACAAGTTAATGTAAAATCTATGGACAAGATAACATACTCCACTTAAGCAAGTTGAAAGAATTTCTTCCTTTTCACTGATTGGCTTAAGTTGGCATCAAATTTTTGGCCCTCTAGATGTACGGGGCCTTAGTTTGGAGTGTGGACGTGCGAGTAGTACAAGTAGATTGGAGAATTCATTGAAGAATAAAGGCAAGTATAGATAATACTTCTACCTCGAGGAATGATAAGATGAAAGGATGTCATACACAGCTGAAAGAGAAGAGATTTGTGACTTCTTCAACTCGAGCACCATCAACTCCGGTAGCCAAGCTGTCTACAATGTCTAGAGACAATGATATACCATCTAATGAGGGGGATGAGTAACATGTGGATACTTAAAATCCCCTCTTAACCTTTCAGAGTCAAATCTCAAATCAAGATCCCCATATATGATGGAACTATCGATGTAGAGAAGCTAGATAGCTGCTTACACTAGTTATTAAAGACTTATTCCTATGTATATACTAATATCTAGAAGGTTGCTGTTGCCTATCTCAAGCTTTCTAGTCATGTCCTTGGTGGAATTCATATATGAGAAACAAGGATATCTCTAATCTTAGATGGAGAAACTTCAAGAGCCGAATGAAGCAATTCCATCCAATTGGCCATGAGGAAGATTGATGGCTTAAGTGGCAATATTTGCAGTAGGAGTATGATCAACTTATCCAAAACTATAATGCCGAGTCCCACAAGCAAACATCTCCCTCGAGATCTTCATCAATAATTATGTAGACATCATGAAGTACGTCCTTGACAAGAGCATCTAGAAGGAGCTAAAACTCTTCAAAGTTGGAGACACCAATGAAGCTAGCATGAAGATCATAGGAATAGAGGAGAATCGACTCAAGATAGGTACGAAGGGTGATAAGCCCAAAGAAGGTGGCTAAAACTAGACTAGAAGTGGAAGTAGAGCAAGAAAAATAGGATTCAGAAAAAATTTTATTGCGACCATTGTGGAATCAATGAAGAGTTTGATGGCAAAATTATGACCATCAAAACTGAGTTTGATGGTTAAAAGTAAACCTAAGACAGTGATTGAAGCAGAATGAGATGTATGAGAAGAATTCTTCCACTTAGAAATTCAGCTGCAATAGAGTATCATTGAAGCTATTGTAGATCATTTTTTTGGTACAAGCTATTGTAGATCTTAGGAGCCAAAAGAACCTCATCTCTAAAGGCGGGTTTAGAAGCTGGAGTTGCCAACCAAGCCTCACCCACATCCGTACTCTCTCAATTGGATTCAAAGGATGCCAAGCAAAAAATCACCAAGAGGTGTATCTTTAAATTCACAATGACTAAGAAGAAATTGATGATGTGACACATAAAGTAGTTCTTTCGGATATCCATCACAAGATCCTTGGAGGATCTTACCTTTGGGATCAATGATGAAGTATCTATTTGTAAAGGACAGGAAGGAATTATGATCAATGACTCTAGAGCAAAAGAATATACCTCTTATGATTACTGCCCAGGTGAAGTGAATTGTTAGTGCCTAAAGAAGTTCATGTTGATGATAATACAAGAATTAATGTTACTTAGTGCAAGCTCTGGCCTCTCAATTCCATTGATCGATCAACTTAGATCAAGATGGGGGGAGCCACCGTCGCCATCGCTATTGCCACCATCAATGAGGAATAATGGCTAGGAGCAACCATACCGCAAGGTTTGAATGTAGAATTGACATAAGATCATCAAGATTTGGGAGCAATGAAGACCAATGCCAAGAACTAGCGTTGCCAATGGAGAATGATCTATCGGTGCAGCAGGAAAGGCCATTAGATGAGGACTTTATTATTGAGAGAAAGGTCACAAAAACTAGGTGGAGGATTCAGTCTTTTGGAATGACTCGAAGGGTCAGCTTCCTTGCTAAGTCGACTAGTTCGGCTATGTAATAGAAAGTAGGTGTTTCCATCTTTAATTTTGATTCGCAAGAGCTAAATCCCCCCAAATAGGAGTGTTGACACAAGAAGATTTACCAAACTCAATGTGGACCACTTTGGCCATTACGGAGAAAACTTGATAAGATCTAGGAGCAAGATCTACCACATTGAAAAGTCAAATTAGGTATCAAACTTCTAAAGGCTTTAACATGCCCTGTCACATCCAACTGAGATGCTCTTGCTTTTGAAATCAGGTAATTTTCAAGCTCTACAACATGGTGCCACCTCGTAAGGATGTAGTGTATTGAGTGATCAAGATCAAATTCCATGATTTGAGCCTCAAAATAAGTCAAAGCAAAAGTTTCCTTTGCAAGAAAGATTTTGATTAGATATATCTCTTAATACAAAAAATATTAGGCAAAGCGGCTAAATATGAAGTCCATGTAGAAGTTGAGATTTATCTCTTGAAGGATTTTAGCTTTTCGTGATGATTCCTACGAGTCATATCTATTTCAAAAAAACTGTAAAATCTACACAAAAAATCTGACCTGAATTATAAAAGATTGGACCTAACTAGTATAAATAAAGGTTTATAACTCAATTCTGTTATTTTTTAATGAAAGAAATGGGACCCAGTCCCTACCTTCATCAATTTTCTTAATTTCAAAATTTTTAAAAAATTTGAGTTAAGTGGGTTGAAGAATTTTTTCCTTCTCTCTCAAACTAGATCAATCTATGGACAAGTTAATTTAAAATCAGTGGACTTCATTTTAAAGAAAATTTAAAAGACGAATGTCCTATTTAGTACAGCTAGCTATTTTGTGGCAGCAGAACATGGACAAAACTTTTTAGAAGGCACACTAATCATAAAGAAATGAACAAGGAAGCCGTTTACATTAGTTTCCCCCTTTTTCCTTCGCATTACCATTTGTTTGTTGGTGGTTTCTTTTCTTTTTTCTTTCAATGGCATCCTTTAAGATTACTAAGTGTTCCCTAAGGAAAGAAAACCGAAGCCATTCTGTAAACACAATTTCCAAGTGGGAAATATGTTTTTAGCAACTACAACTTCTATCCCATCTACAACACAATTAGGAAATATGTTCTTGTTAGTGATTACAATATTACTAGTTTCAGGTTTTTCTCTATGACCGGCTATCAATCTAATGTCCAAACTCCACCTTTCCTTTCAGGTTTTGGACAAGCATTCAAATAGTTACACATATTTCAGGGCAGACTGACCTGGGTCAGAACCCGGATGAGATGGGCCGAGCCAACTTGAACCGGCATTTACCGATCCATACCGGTACAAACTGAGTAGTAGCGCCTCTTATTCAGGTGCATACCATACTGTACTAATTTGTACTGTTTGGTTTCAGAAGGTATCATGATAAAAAGTGAGAAAAAAAAGTGTCAGAAGCTATCTTGGAATGACGCATATACCGTACAGTGTCGAACTGACCATACATATCAAATCGACCATATGTACCAGTAGGGTATTTGATTACCGAGATTGTGAAACTTGATCAGTATAAATATAATTCCGAATAATAGGATCAGAAAATACAGATATTATCACAACAAAGCATCAGAAAGAAAATATGCCAAAATTAGAAAGTTCCAGTGAGTAAAACTAGAAAGTTCAGCTAAGTAGATGAATTCAGTTGTAGCTGATGCAAGCTTGGTATTCAAGTTCAAACTAACACAGGAACACCTAGTGCTGGTTTTATGGTTCCATAATATGATGCTAAATTCTTTAATAACAGATAATGAACTTGGGTCCCAATCAACATTTCTTTAACCTTGTCTCTTCCAAAATCCTTCAGCGTCACTTACTCTTTCAAGAAGCCCTGTAGACTGAGCTCACAAAAAAATGCAGAAGAGATATATATTAAAATGAAAAGAAATGACAAAGCAGAGAAAACTATCAAGAACAGAGTAACAATAACTTGTCTCTTATCCAATAAATGAGTATAACAATATATCTCTACCCTGAAGGAACAAAGCCAAAGAACAGTAGGGAGGAATCTAGAAAAGGTACAATGAGAAAATATTAACTGTCCCTTATTTTATGATTAATTGCCTCAAAATACTATGACTCTCTTTGTCCAACATCAGTTTTTTGACAATCTATTTTGCATGCACTAAGTAATTTTGAAGATTATTGTCGGGATGTTTCATCAAATGCATCAGAAAAGCTGTAATTTGCTTACACAGAAGCATTATCGTCAAACCACAATATCATAAAAATTTATCTTCTATCAGACTGATGAGCAGAGATTTCAATAAATAATGAACTGAAGCTTCTTCACTATGCATAGTACTTGTAGTATGGACTCATCATAACAAAATATCCTACAATTATGGATTTTTTACTTATACAGTTGTTTAACATTTTTTTATAAAATAAAAAATGCTTCAAACTCTATCACCACAAGATGCGCAAGACTCAGCCACGTGCAAAAATTGTCCAGTGTATGCTTATCCTTTAGCTTATTGAGTCTTGAATAGTGCAATAAAATATAAAGTAAACCACATGATGAAAAGGAATATGGAGAATTTTTCTATTGAATTTAGTTATCACAAAACTTGGGTATGCAAGCCTACCTAACAATGATCTTTAGACATCCTCCAGGCAACCATAGACCTATGTCCCCAGTATGCAGCCACCCGGCTTCATCAATTACCTCTTTCCTGTCCAATTACCAAAATTTTTAACAAAACTAGCTTCTTATAGAGTATGAGTGCACAGGAGCAAGAGTTGAAACAAGGCCTATGTAATTATGTCTGCACATCATCTTTGTAATAGCCTCGAAAAACTATAGGACCCCTGACACAAATTTCTCCACGTGGATAAGGTTGGTCGTCAGATGTGTAGCTCATTTCAGGAACATCTACAAGCTTTATCTCTGGGAAATAAACAGAACTCAAAATAAGAAAAGAACCCACATATACTATCACAACAGCAGGAGCTCCAGGAATAAGATACCCTGAATCCATCATTTCTTAGTTTAGCAGAAGTATCCAAAACTCAACAATAGAAGCAAAGGACACAAGAAAACAAAGTAACAAAAAATCAAACGATACATTTAGGCATTAGCATCACATGTATGCAACTCATACTATCTATAATACAATCTACAACAAAGCTTTGAAAGCTGAAGTAGAATACATTATTCATAGCATATGCTCCATCAAAGCACACACCGTAATCATACAAAATGATGTCAGCATTCACCGAACCATCCCCAAGCAGTTCAGGGCATTCCGAGCTGTACCAGCAACAAACTGGGATAGTTCAGTCAGGCAAATCAGCACACTGGATGAGAAAGAGGGAAAGAGAGGAAGAGATAGAGAGAGGAGATGAGGGAAAGAGGAGACGACGACGCCGGAGGTCGGTGATGGCCCGCCGAGGCTGCCGAAAGGCCGTAGAGGCCTCCACGGCTCGGTATCGTCTGATAAGATGTTTAATCGAGAGAGATAGAGAGGGAGAGCGATGATACTGAAGGGAGGCACAACCGGCAGAGAGGCTGTCGAAGGGCACCGGATGGCCATCGTGGCCATCGGACAGCAAAAAATGGGGGACGGAGCCGCGGCCATGGAACATGAGCGACCGCCCATTCTTCATCACGTCCTTTTAAACGATGATGATAGTGAAGTCGGCAAATCGATGTATAGTGAAGCCGGCAAAATAGGTTTGCCAGCTTTACCCCGTGAAACAGGGACGATCGTCCCTTTTCACTCCTGCGGTGCCGCGGGCCATGATTGTGCTGTCCGATGGCCATGAAAGCTAGTCGGAGGCCCTCTGGCGACCTCTCCACCGACTTATCCTCCTTTCTTTCCTCCCCTTTTTATTCTCTCTCTCTCTCTCTCGACCAAGATGTGGTGGCTGAAGCGGAGGCCTTGGCGACCTCCAAGCGCGTCGGTGGCCCACTTGTGGCCACTGCCAGCATCTCCTCCGATCATCCTCTCCCTCCCTCCCCTCCCCTCTTTCTCTCTTTTACTCCCCAATTTTCTTCTCCTCTTCTGTGTCAGTTCACGCCAGTTCGATCCGATACGAGCCCATACCGATTCATACCACTGGCTAGCCAGCACGGGTCCCGATTCTGGCTCCGACTTTGCAAACCTTGCAAAATGTACTTCAATGTTCCCAGAAATATTTTTTGACAATAGAAATTCAATAATTTAACTTTACAAAAGACTCCAAATACAATTCTTTAAATCCTAAAAATCCCTATTCCGGTTTGTGCAAGATTAGACATGATGGAGACTTAAATCCTAATAAAAGATTGAAGAAAGCAACTTCTGCATCTGGAGCTCCCATTATGAAACACTCATATAAGTTCAAATTTTTTTGACAACTTCCAGTATAGAAACACATGATCAAAAGGGACAAGTTTATACCATTTCATGAGGAAGTAATACCATATGTCAATATCAAATTCAACAATAATTAAGCTTCCAAGTTATTAGACTTGGACATGATTTCTGCAAATACCGCAGGACAACACATTTCTGGGGCATTCATCGAACATTGCCAGATCATGGACTTTCCTAGCAATCCATGCCTATAAAGTTGCATTTTCTTAGGCTTTCCTAGATGAAATCAACTCAATTGCCCACATAAATGAAATGGCATTGCCCATGCAGGATAAGCCATTAAAAGTTCATTACAGCAGTTGTGACCAATCTTGTATGCGCTACCCATTCTTTTTCACAAAACACATCGCAAATTTTCAATATTTATATCAAATATGTTTTTAACAATAATATAAATATTCTCTGTAAAGTTGGATGTGTTCATATGCTCCAATATCTCTATGAAATGCAAGATACAAAAAACGTCATTTATGTTGAAAATGGGGTTTTATTGAGATAAAAGTTCTGAATAAAATGGTGCAAGCAAAATACCCCCGCGATGCAAGGGAAGACTAAAATTAAATTTGAAATTTAGTAACTAAAAATAGGATAAATAAAACAAATATTGAAATATTTCACACATAGAGAAAAGGAAGATTAGTAAAATAGCTTATATGTTATAATAGCATCAAGAATGCGAGCTTTCCTCACAAGTGAACATAAAATTTTAAATTAAGACTTAAATTGAAATCTTACATTATATATTCAAATGTGGGGAAAATAGAAATATAGTTAATAAATAAAATATAGTTAACAAATATGAAAATGGCATATACTGACTAAAAAAGACCAAAACATGCAGCTAATGAAGTGTACCTATATATAAACTTGAAAAGCATAAATTTTAAAATAGTTCTAGTCAAGTAATATTTGAGCTTTTTGTATCACTTCATTCAAATGCCATTGCAAAATATCAAATGACTCATACATAAGCATGAATTATGATTAAATTTTGGACTCAATAACTACTGCAATCCAGCCTTTGCTTACCAAAAATACAAAAGAAACTACTGCAATTCTCAAACTCGTTAGATAGGAGAAAACAAGATTTATTATACTGGTACCGGCATTTAGACCGATTGGCAATACAATTTGGTATGCCTCCGTTCCATTCTGTACTACACCCAACTGACACAAAGAGAGGGCGAAGGGAGAATGGGAGAGGAAGAGAGAGAGGGGGGAGGAAAGGAGAGACGGCTGCTGAACGACAGTTGAGCTTGCTGCACATAGTGGAAGCAAGAAGAGGGTGGAGGGAGGGAAGGAGAGGAAGTGGGATAGGAGATCGTTGGAGGCCTTCGGAGGGCCAGCAAGACCACCTTGCCGCTACCAAGGCCAGTAAAGGCCGAAGGAGGGGCTCCGCCTCCCGATCAAAATAGGGGTTTTGGCCTTTGTTCTAATTTTTTGTGATTTATCAAGTGAAGTCGGCAATTGTGTAACCGAATTCACTATTTTTCTTTTTTTTAAGATTTTCAGATTGTCGACTTCAACCGAAAAATATTAAAAAAGAAGAAGAAGAAGAAAAACAATGAAGTCAACAACACAGTTGCCGATTTCACCCAATAAATCACCAAAAAAAAAAGAAAATAAGGGTCAAAGAGCCCCTACTTTGATCAGGAGGAGAACAGAGCCCCTTATATTTCCTTCACCAGCCTTGGGAGCGGTGAGGCAGCCTCGCCGCCCTTCAAAGGCCTCCACTCCCTCTCCTTCCCTTCCTCCGCCTCTTTTAACTTCCACCCTGTGCAGCGAGCTCAACTACCCTCCAATGGCCTTTGAAGGCCCTCTCTCGCTCTCCTTCCCTTCCCCCTTCGCTCTTCTCTTCCTCTCTTCCTTCTCTCTCTCCCCCTCTGGTATCCCATTTTGAATGCTGAGACCATCCTGGTACAGTTCGGTACTCTCTGAATTGGGCAGTTCGGGGTAGGGCTGAAAGAGGATCAGATATAGATCAGATACCAGCATATCCATATCCATATTTATTTTATCTGACGAACACAAATATGGATACATATATTATTGGGATACAAAAATTCATATCCATATTTGTTTAAATGGATATGGATACAATTCATATATTGGAAGTATGGAAACAATTATAGATATAAGTTGGATAATTAAACTTTATAACTACAGAATCAAAGATATTACTAAATAGAATGATAAATCAAGTTAATAGCATGTTTATATTATAGTATATTTCTCTTAAAAATTAATAAGTGCTATATAAAATTATATAGGATTATAGGCAGATTCGGATACGGATTGATTAGTTGTCTATCCATATTTATATCCTTTTTTTACCGATGTAGATATGGATACAGATATTAGTCGGATCCTCAAATTTTTGTTCATATCCGGATTGATTCGAATGCGAGCATGGATCCGAACGGATATCATCTATACCACTTTCACCCTAGTTCAGGGCAATTCAACAAACCATAGGAGAAATTATTCCATTTTCCAGACGAGTTTGCTTCATGGACTTACGCATGGAAACGAAGATTCCTTGTAGTCTAATGCATTAACATGTGTTATTTGTGAGATGATGCCACTACAAACATAATGCAAGGTGGGAAACCTAAAATGAAATAGAATATATTTGAAAATACGCCAGCTATTTTTTCATTATCCAAGTATCTTGCGTGTCATTTTTCGCTCATCTATTACTAAGTACAACCTATAACTAGAGAATGAATATCAAGGAAGTACATATGTCATCCAAAATATTTAGAAGCACAAAATTATCGGAAAATATAGATAAGCAGAGCTATAGTATAATACTTTTCCCTTTTAATTCATAAAACGAAGCTCACCACAAGCAGGATTTGGAGAGCCCACATGACCGGTAAGCTTGTCACCTTCATCCATTGCACTTATCACACAATCTGCCTCTATCATTCCATATCCTTCTACAATCAAACCACCAAAGCATCTGGAACCTTGCAAACCATTTATTTGTGAGGAACAATCTACTAACTTTTAAGTTGTATCAAAAGATTAACGAAAAAATATTACATAAACGGATGAAAATTTGAGATATATGGAATAAGCTGACATTCTTAAAAGGTCCATGACATCTTGTGACAATGGAGAAGCACCTGAAATCAAAATCCGGACCCATCCTCCAAGTTTCTCTTTATTTGTTAAAACTAGCCTATCCCACATTGGAGATGGATACTTGCCTGAAAGAATAGAATGAAGGCATGACTTGATATGTAACAGAATCAGCGAAAATCACTATCTACAAAACTACTAACCACACATTAAGAACTGACAAGAATTAACCACCTCCACCACCCCCCCCCCACACAACAAGGAAAAAACAAAATGAAAGTAATAATAACTAATAAATCTCTTTTTATATATACTATCAACTCAACCCCCACCTGGCCCAAACATCTTATTTCATTGTCATATTATCATATATGATATATATAGAGAACTAACATTAAAATCTTGCCATACATTCGTACCATCAACATCATAACACCCAAAATCGTATTGGGATTTGTCCAAGCAATAAATTCATTAGTGGTTGCACCACTTTCCTGACAAGTACACATAATCAAAAAGAGCTAAACATATTTCTACAGGGTTCTCGATTTTTTTTTAAAATAAGGACATGGTTTTGTATTGGACTTCTTCTACAAAGCATACATAATATGCTCAATTTTGTCAACCCCATTTACTACATTTTTATCAAGATCCAATACATCATGACGATAATAATAATAATAATAATAATAAATACTTGTGAAATTTGAAGTATCCATGTAAGACATTTAAAACGGTTATCAAAGCCAACAATTTGCTAGTGTTTTTCAGTATCTGTGTTCATAAGATTCACTATTTCATTAGGACTATTAGCATGAATAGACAGGCAAGTATGACCATATGTTCTGCATCCTAAACATATAATCTCAAGCATTTTTTCCTCCTGCCTGTGTCTCTGTCCTAAATCTACAACAATACATAGAGAACCTTGAATCGTATATATTATCACCATCCATACCAATGTCGAGTAGTTTCATGCTCCAATTGTGGGCTAACTATGTATTTATTTGGACAAAGGCATTCTAAAAACCTTGAAAGTGCAATTTATACTTAGGTTGTCAATTTCGAGCCATACTGGATAATTCCTCTATGAACTCAATTATCTTGATTTGTAATATAACATGAAATTGATGCAGAGGTCCACTATAAGAATTTAAAGAACCAATGTATACGTTGGTACTTGTCACTGCTCATAAGATTTTGATCTTAGTACAAGGTTGAGATGGTCTAACTCGAGGCCGGCTTGAATGAGCAACATTAAAACCAAAATAAGTGTATTGAGCAAATGGGGCCATATAGGTTTGTAAATGGTCAGTGCTGGTTTGGAGGTGTACCAGGGGTATGCAATACCTTCCTTGGGCCAATATGGTGCCAATAAGGGTGGTAGATTAAACCTTGGTCCACAATAATAATCAAACTTTAAAGAACATACAGCAGCACAGTATGATAATGTCAATGGTGAAACAAAAGATTAATAAGACTGATTTGCACATGAAAGATGCATCTCAGAAAACCTAATTGTTATGCATAGCACACTTGCAACCACCAGAGAAGAAATCTTCTCTTCAAAATGCTACAGAAGTCCTAGTGATTCAGGCCATGAATTAGAATTCCACTAACATATCAGGTTTTAGCAATTGGTAAGTAGTTCATTCTTTGTCAAACAACATCAATTTTTTAAAAATTAATTGAGCGTTAGTAAGGCAGGTAACTTTATTTGCACAAATAAAGCAGCGTATGTTCTGTCCACACAACTAAGAGGAAAACACTCAATTTGTTCTGTGAACTAAAGAGATGATGAAGAGAATGATGTCAAAACTAAAAACTTAGTTGAATGGCATCTAATCATATATGGTCTAATACTCTAATTGCTTTGAGATTCTTAGTAAGGCATGGGTTGGTTATGGCAAGCCCAAACAATGACAAACAAGAATCCCAAGAAGATTCTAAAATTTATTCCTCATGAATGCACCTCTGGATCACTAGTGATAACCAATGCTGGACCAAAATGTAGAGCCTGTCACTATTTCTGTTGCACTCTTCAGTTAACAATGACTTTTGGTAAATCAGATGTGGAGCTTATGCTCATTTGCTTGGCCTGTCATTATTGTTTAATCAAAACTCACTGACAAAGACTCTGTGACAGATAAAAGTGGTTTTTGTTTCATTTAGAGTGCCGAACTGGATTCGTAGGCGGATTTTCTGTTTCTTATTGTATATAATCTAATTATTATTTTTTCCATATTAAAGGAAGGGAGCTCTGCCGCTCCCAGTTGAAGCAAAATAATGTTGGAGATTTTGAAAGCACACCTGAGAGCACATATAATCGGAAGAATTCTGTTTCCTCATCTCAGAGAACCAATTTCTTCGGGAAAGGCGGACGATGACAAGTTCAATGAAAGAAAACTTGCCATTACGTATCTTCTGCACCACCAACAAAACCGATGCCGTGCCAGAATTTCTTTTCTAATTGAATTGTTTTTTGTAAGAATTCTAGTTGAATTGTTTGCAGATACTGGGCAGATATTAAATTCCATTCTAATTGAATTGAAATTGATATGTAGTAAGAATTTCAGTGTATACAGGAGTTAGTTCATGATTCTGACTTAGTGTTCCTTCTTCATCGCTCCACTATGGACAACATTAATTCCTGTTTTGATACGGCGTCCGGCACGTTGGCTGATATACTGGCTAGGCTCTATGATATCTGTCATATCTGTCACTCAGGGCTTCTTCAGTTATTATCTCAGTTTTACTTTGCAGACCTACATTGCTTTATTTTTCAATAGCTCGATTCCTTACATCTATTCAGAGATCATACCATATTCTTATATACTGTTGTGTTTCGGCTCTCAAAATCAAATGTTCCTGTTGTTTGGGCCTCTTAAAATTTGTACTAATATAGTTACTGCTGCTACAAAGTCTTCATTTCAGAACGGTCTTCACTTCATCTGCAGGACACAGGAATTTATTTGGTCATGCTTTCTGCAATTCTTCAAAATTCTGTCTGGGTATCAGTATCAAACTTCAACTGCTGAGTGCCTTTATCAGTCTTTCCTTCTGTGGTTAGCACTGCTGGTTATATACTTCATTTCAGTAGATACAATACATTTTATCTAGGCTATGTCACTTGTTTATATGCTATGCTGCTGCTTAGCTTTGTTCCATGTACAGCAATTTTTCCGAAGAAATTGGTTCTCTGAGGTGAGGAAATAGAATTCTTACGATTAAGTGTGCTCTCCGATGTGCTGTGAAAATCTCCAACATTATTTTGCTTCGGCTCAGAGCTGCAGAGCTCTCTTCTTTTTAACGTGAAAAAAATTAATAATTGGATTACATACAACAAAAAATGGAAAATCCGCCTACAGATCCAGATAAATGTCCTAAATGAAATAAAAACCTAAGAAATTAGAAGATCTGGCTTTTACCTCTGCCACAGAGTGATCGGAGGAACAGGGAAAATCATTCTTCCTTCCCATTCATGACAGGGTAGAGTAGGTAGAACGATAAAATAGGATATATATATATATATATATAGAGGTGGT
>KE507515.1:55534-70321 GCA_000441515.1 Elaeis oleifera
TTGATGAATTAATCATAAATTATTTGATTTGATCATTTAATTAAAGATCGGGCTTAATACAAATTAAATTGAATTTAATTTGGTTCATTTTGGTTCAAGTTCTAGTCAAATTTGGATCTAACCAAACCTAATTGAATTTGGAATTGGATTAGATTCAAACCAAATTCAATTAAGGTTAAGAATTGAGATCCTAGTTGGACTGGGATTCTCTTGTTTGGGTTCATCAGGTGTCATGCATGCAAAATTTTCAAAACTATTTCGAAAAATATAGTGGAAGATAGATTAAAATTACTTTTAATCTATGCATGCACAGATCTAATCTTATACCTATAGATCTGTTCATATGATGAAAAACAAGAAGAGCATGCATCTGATTTCATAAGCAAAATAAAATTGGTGATTGGATCACCTATCTGAATCGCAAAATCCTTAGATCTGGATCTATGGATGTCTGCAGATTTCGTTGAAAGTCGTACACATGTCCGGTCTCTCCCTCGTTGATCTCTCTCTCTATGTGGCCGACCAGAAAGGGGGGAGTTTTGGGCGTGTAGATGATGGAAGGAGAGGGGGGCTGCACAAATGAATCAGTAATCTGATTTGTGATGTGTTGTTTAACACGCCCAAAAATCTTACCCTTTTTATAGATGTGGTTAAGGGGATCAGATAGAGTTCAACTAAATTTAAACTCTTATTAGATAATGAGTTTAAATTTAGATTGAATTAATCCAATTCCATGTGGCAAGGAGAGAGAAGCCCAGGGAAGAGGTTGGCACCCTCTCTTCTCTTTGTCGCATGCCAAAGGAGGGGGCACGCATGCGGCCTTTCTACCGTGAGAGATGAGAGAGTCTCAGTAAATCTGGGACTTTTACATTTTTATACAATCAAGCTGAATCTGGGCTCAATTTGAGTCCGATTTGAATTCGATTCAAGCCCGATTCATTTCAGACTCAGTCCTAATCCAATTAGGACTCAAATCTGAAATCAAGATGCCCAATTAGACTCGATTAAGTCAAGGTCAAATAATTAAATCTGATTTAATTATTTAGAACTTGATCTCCAACTTGATCTCATCAAATTGGATTGCAATTAGATCCTCCTCGCTAACTGTTAGCTGATCCAACATTTGTAACTTTTACAAATTGATCCAAATTATCAATATGATTGATAATTTGATCATGATTCAATCATTTGATCTGATCAAATTCCTTTTGTGTGACCCTATAGGTTCTATTATGTCTGGTAGTGAAACATACCATGATCTCCATCATAATATCATCGAAACATCTTTCAATGAGTTGGAACATTTTCAACTCTCACCCATCAAAGATTCAGAATGATCCTAGTAAGCTCTCACAATCGACTAGTGACGCCTAGTAGCATATGGTGTCAACCTAGCAAAATAGAATGAATAGAATCTTTAGATGTAGTTACCGTGTGATTCAGTTCCTCTATCGTGAGTCCTGATAAAATGGAGGTTATGGAAGCTCGTCAAACCCCAACATCCGTCATATGAAAGATTCGATTAGCTCAAGTCCAAATCATGATACTGATGAAAACTCATTTCCATCAATCATCTTGCTATAGCCATAGATTTAAGGACTCAGTCTCTTAAACTCCATAGGATTACTACTTATCTACTAAGGTCGATAGATCCCATTTAAGTGCGCACCCTACTTCTACAATGAACCTACCGCAGCCAATATATATCATAAGGATCAAATGGCTAGGAGACCATGTTTATGTGCAGTTAAACTATAGCAATTCCACTGTGAGTAGCCGAGGCACCGTAGGTTAAAGAATTATTCACATCACTACAGCATCGAGAAGATCACTGACGAGTAGACATCCATGTGATCTCTTGTGTGGTCACGCTCAGTATCGATGTTCTCTAACAACTACCTGCACTCCTGCTCAGTGTCCTTACACCGTAGACTAGAGATTCGTCTACCCCGAAGGAAGCGATCCATACATCGAGCTATCCAGATCAGTCACCATCCCTGTAATGATCCATCGATCGGAAGTATTTTAGAAATTAATCATACATGTCTCTAAGTCTCAATTCTTGAGAATATGTATCTTTAAATTATTAATTTCTAGAATGATTCTTGGATACATTAATCAAGAATGGATAGAAAAATGCTCATTTTGTTGATGAATCAACAGTTTAAGTACAAATATATGTCTTAAAATTATTACAATGTGTCTACCATATTGGCTTCTAGGGCATACATTTAACAATCTCCCACTTGACCTAAAGTCAATTGGTCACTAATCTAAGTCCTATCTTCTCAAAGTGGGCTTCAATTTTTTATTAGCTCAACTACTTCATCAGTGGGTCTGCCATATTGTCTGTGAAATCTACTATTCACACTTCGATGTACTTATTCTTGAGGTAGTTGCGTATGATATGGAATTGTTGTTCGATGTGCTTGGACTTCTGATGAGATCTGGGCTCCTTAGCTAATGCTATGGTGCCGTTGTTGTCGCAGTATAGAGCGATGGCATTCGATGTCATTATGTCAAGTTCTGCGATAAATTTTTTATACTAGAAGGCTTCCTTTACAGCATCTGAGACAGCAACATACTCAGCTTCTATCATCGAATCCGTAATGATGGGTTGCTTGAAACTCTTCCAGCTAGTAGCACCATCATTACAGACGAATACACATCATGATGTAGACATTCTATCATCAGGATCAGGTATAAAGTCTGAATTAGTGTATCCTTCGATCTGCAACTCTGATTCTCCTCTAAAGATCAAGAATAAATTCTTAGTTCTTCTCAAATATTTAAGGATGTTCTTCACAGCTATCCAATGCTTTCGTTTGGATTCGACTGATTCCTGCTCGTGACGCTCACAGCAAGGGCAATATCAGATCGAGTACATAACATGGTGTATATGAGGCTCCCTATAGCCGAAGCATAAGGGATCTTGTTCATGCACTCAATCTCTTCAGATGTGCTTGGACACATCCTTTTGGAGAGAGTGATGCATGCCTAAGGGGTAGAAGTCTCCTTTTAGAGTTCTCCACGCTGAACCTTTTCAGCACTTTCTCTATGTATATTTTTATGAAAGGCTAAGAATCTTTTAGATCTATCTCTATAGACCTTTATTCCTAAAATATAGGATGCTTCTCCTAGATCCTTCATGGAGAATTTTTTGGATAACCATCTTTTGATCGAGGCCAGCATAAGAATGTCATTTCTAATAGGATGTCATCACATACAGTACGAAGAATGTGACAGTACTCCCACTGACCTTCTTGTAAACATGAAGCTTCTTCTCGTTCTTAATGAAATCAAATGTTTTGATCGCATTGTTGAAACGAGTGTTCCAACTTTGAAAAGTTTGCTTTAACCCATATATGGATTTTTACAGCTTGTAGACTTTGTGATCTCCATCACTGGATGTGAAATCTTAGGCTGCTCCATATAGATATTTTCTTCAAGATATCTATTCAGGAACGTCATTTTCATGTCCATCTGTCCGATTTCATAATTGTAAAAAGCTGCAATAGTAAGCAGTATGTGGAAGGATTTAAGCGTAGCCACAGTAAAAGGTATCCTGATAGTCACACCTCCGTGCTGACTATAATTTTTGTCTCTAACCTAGCTTTATAGGTTCTATCTCACCATCTCACCTATTTTCTTTTGTACATCCATTTACACCTAATGGGTACTATACTCTCAAATGGATCCACTAAGGTCCATACTTGGTTCGAATACATTGAGTCAATTTCTGACTTCATAGCATTCAACTATTTCTCGGAGTCGATGTCAGACATCATTTTGTCATAGGTTTTAGGATTATTTCCATGATCTTTATCTCCAATGAGGAACATTTTCTTTATATCCTCTGTAAGCATACCCAAGTACCTTTCAGGAGGATAGGAGATCCTACTTGACCTATGAGGTGGAGGAACAACCACTACTGGCTCAGTGTTAGTGGGTCCGTCAGATTCTATAGCTCGTTGCTCTTCAAAGATTTTTCTTCGAGCTTAATCAACCTCCCATTGGCACCATCTTGAATAAACCATTTTTTGAGGAATGTGGCATGTCAACTCACAATCACATTATGATCGTCTGGAAAGTAAAGTAGTATCCTATTGATTCCTTAGGATGTCCTATGAAGCGAGCTTTCATAGATCTAGCCTCTAACTTATCAGCCATTTGTCTTTTGACGTAGGTTGGACATCCCCAAATCTTGAGATGATCAAGATTTGGTTTCTTATCATGTCATATTTCATGCGATGTGGTAGGAACGAATTTAGAGAGAATCTTATTTAATAAGTACACAGTGGTTAGTAAGGCATGACCCCAAAGATACAAGGGTAAGTCAGTGAAGCTCATCATGGACCGGATCTAATAAGACCTTATTTTCATTTCGGATACTCCGTTGAGTTAAGACGTACCAAGAAGAGTCCATTGCGAGACTATGCTGTTCTTTAAGATAACTTAAATTTTTTATTAAGGTATTCTCTTCCTCGATCTGATTGAAGAATCTTAAAAAAATTTCTGTTTATTTTTTACTTTATTTTTGAATTTTTTGAACTTTTTAAAAACTTCAGATTTATCTCACCAAAAATACATTACCATGATAAATCATCGGTAAAGATAATGAAGTAGTTATAACCACCCCTGGCTTGTACATCAAATGGGCCACACACGTCAATATGTACCAGGGCAAGTATCTTAGTGGTCCTTTTCTCCATGTCTCACAAAAGATAATTTGATCATTTTTTTTGAAGGCAGGATTCACAAACTGGATATGACTTTTTATTCAATGAGTCAAGGACACCATCCTTTTTCAGTTTGTTTATCCTGTTTTTCTTATATGGTCAAGTCTAAGGTGCTACATATACTTATGGTTAACGTCATCTTTAGATCGCTTATGATCTATGGCACTGACTAATTGCTTGTTTACATTTACACATGCATCAATATGCAGGTGATAAAGATTGTCAATTAAAAGATCACATGCTAACAATTTATTTCACAAATAAATCAAGTGGAAGTCTTTATTAAAATTGAATATAAAATCTTTCTGTGCTAGTATAGATACGGAAATCAAGTTCTGACAGCTACAGGTACATAATATCAGTCTTTTAAAACTAATCTAAAGCTTGATGGTAGTTGAAGATGGTAGGTTTCAACGGCTTCAGCAGTAATCCTTGCTCCATTACTGATCCGAAGGATCATTTCACTATACCTCAACCCTCTACTGCCTATTAGATCTTGCATAAAAGTACATATATGAGCACTTGAAGCAGAGTCTAATACCTAACTAGATGTAGAGGAAGCCATTAGGTTAGATTCAATAATGAGCATACTTTCTGAAGGTTTGTCTTCCTTCTTGGTCTTTAGGCTCTTCTGGTACAGCAGATAATTTTTCTTACAATGGCCGTCTTTCTGACAGTGGAAACATTTTTCTTTATCCGCAGCCTTTTTCGAAGTGTTCTTTGGCCTCTTCTCCTTCTGCTTCTTCGCAGGCTTGTTCTTCTTTCCAGAAGACTTTCTTTTTGAGGAAGGTGCCTGCTCCACAGCAAGAACGGAGCTCCTTGAACTCTTCAAGGTCCCATCTGCAGTAAGCAACATATTGATCAATTTAGACAAGGTGCAGTCCAACTTGTTCATATGGTAATTTACTATAAATTGATCATATAAATTAGTAAGGGATTGCAGGATCAGATCCATCTGCAATTCCTTCTGCATTGTAAGGCCGAGCTCCTCAAGCTCTTCTAGGTTGATCATAGTCAAACAGTGATTATGGATCGACTGCCCCTCATGCATTTTGGAGTTGAAGAGTCTCTTCGACACTTCAAAACATGCAGTGTGGCTCTGCTCTCCGTACAACTCTTGTAGGTGAGTAGACTATTGTCCTGGCAGTTGGCATGTGCTCATGTTGGCTCTGCAACTCATTTGTCATTGAAGTCAGTATATAGTATTTGATCCGATTGTCATCATCCGTCTACTTTTCTTGTGCTGTCCTCTGTTCAGCACTAAGATGGTTGGCAAAGCAGGGGTCCTGATCAAGTATATATCCTATCTTTTCTGAAATCAAGACTATCTTGAGGTTTCTAAGCCAGTCTTTGAAGTTGGTTCCAGTCAGACGGTTGGACTCTAGGATGCGGGCTCAAGGGTTTGGAGCTGACAGTTAAACTGCAAAAGTAGAGATTCTAGTTAGACATTTGTCTTTAATTTTATATTTATTCTAGGACTTTAAGAAACAAATAGGCTCCCACTATTTTCTCGGATCTCTCACACTCGGATGGAGAAACGAAAATCCTAACGCGATAAGGATTTCGAGTGGGTACTACGGTCTCACCGATGTATGTGCACATCACCTGATAGATATTGGTAACATGCATATCGATGAGTGGACAACTTTTGTCTAATGCTTCTCCAAGTATGTTGCAGCGATTCAATTTCTAAGTCATGTGGGCTCACCTGACAAACATTGATCACACTCCTTAGTTAAATCAAACCCACTCTTTAATGCAAGAGTGAAGCTGTCATTGGATCCCTCATCTAATAGATATTGAGCCCAATCCCATCATCACCCTATAGTAACCCTTTGCTAATAGAGTGGTTGCGTGTTTTCGATGTAATTGAACCATTATGATCAGTCGAGAATAATCAATACCAGTAGCATGCCCGCACATCTACAATGATGGAAGACCGCTAGACTTAATATGTATGAAGAGATTTTGATTTAGGTTTATCTAATTAGTCATCACAATGACTAGTCTAATTGGTATGGGCTAAACCAAACCATCAAGCAACCTTATTCAAGACTCAATCTATCAAATTGACCAGATAAGTGGAGATCAGTGGGAGGCACCCCTTGATGGAATCAAGGGTCCTAATTAAGTAACCATCTTTCAAGCACTTGCTTTAGATACCAATTGGTTAATTGGTTTCAAATAGGTTAGCTTAAGTGATTCAGACTCGAGCCACTGAGTCGAATCAGATCTTTTGAGTTAATCGATTTAACATATAGATGTCAATCGACTCGATCAATTACAACTATTGGTTTGATCTTGAGCACTCCTGACCTAATCCTAATCAACTGTTGACTCAATTTGATCAACCGCTCATTTCGATTAGGCTCTATTATGTTTAAATCGAAAATTCTAGATGTAATCCAATTACTAGACCTAATCTGATTTACCTATGTCCAATTAATCATGCATAAACTTAAATTTCAGATCTTAATTCTACATTTCAGATCTAAATTAATTATATGATTTAACATTTTATGATCTCGAAACTAATTTTCAGATCTAAACAATCATTCATATATCTCATACATGATTAAAGATCAGATCTAAAATCATTCAACATCGATATAGGACAACTTTTGCAATATAAGGGGTAAACTTTATGTTAGGACAACCTTATAGCATATCGATATCGAACTAATATACATATTTCAGATCTAAACTAATATTCATACATCTCATACATGAATAAAATCAGATCTAAACTTGAAAACACTTCAAAATACATTAATTTTAGATATAATCATATCAATTCAGATCTAATCATATCAATCTAAATCTAATCACATAAATTCAGATTTAATCATATGAATTTAGATCTGATTAGAAATCAGATCTCATCTTATTTTCATGCATATGAATTCGTAGCTCTGATACCATTGTTAGGTTTCGTCAGGTGTCATGCATGCAGAATTTTTAAAACTATTTCGAAAAATACAGCGGAAGATAGATTAAAACTACTTTTAGTCTACGCATGCACAGATCTAATCTTATACTTACAGATTTAATTCATATGATGAAAAATAAGAAGAGTATGCATCTGATTTCATAAGCAAAAATAAAATTGGCGATCAGATCACCTATCGAAATTGCAAAATCTTTCTTCAGATCTGGATCTGTGGATGTCTGTAGGTTTCGTTGAAAGTCGCACACGTGTCCAGTCTCTATGGGTATCCACATGGGGCTAAAGCAGATTGGAAGCGCCGAAAATCATCGAGGTGCTGGCTCTCTTTTAGATCTTCACATCGCTGGTTTGGATCTGATCTTCTTCTTCGACTGTTGTAGAAGATGATCTGAGGATCTATGTGCGAATTGCCGTCGCGCAACACTGGAGGAACGCAGAGGGACAATGGAGAACTCCTTCCCTTCTTCTCTCTTTTTCTGATCTCTCCTTTGCTGATCTCTCTCTGTATGTGGCCGACCAGAAAGGGGGGAGTTTTGGGCGTGTAAATGATGGAAGGAGAGGGGGCGGCACAGATGAATCAATAGTCTGATTTGTGATGTGTTGTTTACCACGCCCAAAAACCTTATCCTTTTTATAGATGTGGTCAAGGAGATTAGATAGAGTTCAACTAAATTTAAACCTTTATCAGATAATGAGTTTAAATTTAGATTGAATTAATCCAATCCCATGTGGCAAGGAGAGAGAGAAGCTCAGGGAAGAGTTGGCACCCTCTCCTCTTTGTCGCATGCTAAACGGGGGATGCGCACCCCTCCTTTCTACCATGAGAAGGAGAGTCCTAGTAAATCTGGGACTCTTGCATCTTTAAAGTTGGTGCCCTCTTTTCTCTGTCGCATGCCAAAGGCCCATACGTGCCCCTCCTTTCTACCGTAAGAGAGGAGAGAGAGTTTCAGTAAATTTGAAACTCTTGCATCTTTATCCAATCAGGCTCAATCTATGCTTAATCTGAATCCGATTTGAATCTGATTCGAGTCTGATTCATTCCAGATTCAGTCCTAATCCAATTAGGACTCAAATCTGAAATCAAGATGCCCAATTAGACTCAATTAAGTCAAGCCTAAATAATTAAATCTGATTTGTTATTTAGAACTTGATCTCCAACTTGATCTCATCAAATTAGATTGCAATTAGGTTCTTCTCGCAATCTGTTAGTTGATCCAACATTTGTAATTTTTACAAATTGATCCAAATTATCAATATATTGATAATTTGATTATGATCTAATCATTTGATCTGATCAAATCTTTTTTATGTGTGACCCCATAGATTCTGTTCTGTCTAGTAGTGAGATATATTATGATCTCTATCATAGTATCATCGAAACATCTTTCAATGGGTTTGAATATTTTCAACTCTCATCCATCAAGAATCATCGATCCAAAATAATCTTAATGAGCTCTCATAATCTACTAGTGACGTTTAGCAGCATGTGGTGGCAATCCAATAGAATAGAATGAATAGAACCCTTTGGTATAGTTATTGTGTGATTCAGTTTCTCTATCGTACATTCCGACAAGATGAAGGTTATAGAAGTTCGTCAAACCCCAACACCGTTATATGAAAGATTCGATTAGCTCAAGTCCAAATCGTGATATTGATGAAAATTTCTTTCCATCAATCACCTTGCTGTGGCCAGACTTAGGACTCAACCTCTCAAACTCCATAAGACTGCTACTTATCTATTAAGATCGATAGATCCCATCTAAGTGCGCACCCTACTCCTACAATGAATCTACTACAGTCAATATACACCATAAGGACCCAAATGGCTAGGGACCATGTTTATATGCAGTCAAACTATAGCAACTCCACTATGAGTAGTCGAGGCACCGTAGGTCAAAAAATTATTCACATCACTACAGCATCGAGAAGATCACTGACGAGTAGACATCCATGTGATCTCTCGTGTGGTCATGCTCAATATCGATGTTCTCTAACAACTATCTGCACTCTTGCTCAGTGTCCTTACACCGTAGATTAGAGACTCATCTATCCCAAAAGAAGCGATCCATGTGTCGATCTATCCAGATCAGTCACCATCCTTGTGATGATCCATCGATCGGGAGTATTTTAGGAATTAATCATACATGTCTCTAAGTCTCAACTTTTGAGAATTTATATTTTTAAATTATTAATTTTTAAGATGATTATTGGACATATTAAATAGGAATGGATAGAAAAATATCTATTTTATTGATGAATCAATAGTTTAAGTACAAATATATATCCTAAAATTATTACAATGTGTCTATCATATTGGCTTCTAGGGCATACATCTAACATTTCTCATCCCACACGCCTAAGAGAAAGGGGGCACAAGAGGGGCCACGTCTCTTGTGTGTGCATGAAAAATTAGAGAAAGAGGGGCGCATCCAAGTTGGACATGCACCCTTGGGAGTCTCTCTCCTCTCTCTCTTATCTCTTTATCATAATTTGGTTTTAAGGGTTTGAATTTGATTCAAACTTTTGAAATTTGAATTTGATTCAAAAATCAAAAGGATAAGATAGATAGATAAGGATGTGAGGTTTATAAATAAGGAGGAAGGGATGAACAGATTTTTTTCATCCACCCCTCTTTTCTCCTCTTCTTGCCACCCAAGAGCCTCCTTTTCTCCTCTTTCTACCCTAGAGGAAGAATCCTATTCTTCCTTTCGTCTTCCATCCTTTCCACTAAATTCTTCCAAGTTTCTTGAGAAGAAAAGAAAGAAGTCAGATTCAGTTTGAAGCAAGATCTGTTGTATCGGTACTGATGTGCGTATCGGTGTCGGGTCGGTACGGTATGGTATCGGTACCATACCGTATCGACACGGTATGCTCCGACATATCGATTCGGTATCGGTATAATTTTTTTTGTTTTGTTTCATTTTTTTAGGTCTTCAAGTTATTAATTTATAATTATAATCCCAAAATTATGTTATATTGCATATTATTGATATATTTGGATTTAATTTTTGAGTTCGGTAGTGGTACAGGGAATCTTGATCCAAATTTTAAATATATATTTATCTACATTATATTACAACTCTATCATCTTAAAATTAAAAATATATATATATAAATATGCATTAAAAAGTATTTAAACTTTTAAAGTACAAAGCACAAAAAATGGTATACTAACCTCAAGGTCTGCTCTGCATTTAATATCTCGTCGAGTGTTTGTGACGCTCGTAGATATCTGAATCAGTGGTATAGTCTGGAAGAACATCAGTCCATCCCTCTAATCAAGATGCACGGTACTCCTGAATATTCATCCTATAAGGCATCCTCTTTGGATTGTAAGACATTTCAAATCTCTCACTCAAACTCCGATTCTGAGAAGTATCCTCGGGATGATGGTATGGCTGTGGAGGAGCCCATCCAAATATGTCGGTAGCAAAATCTGATCCGTAAAAGGCTCCAGGCTGCGTAAGATAGTAACCACTAGAAGACGAACCTCGGATGCACCATATCCATATAGATCATAAGGTGGCTGCGGATAATAGGATCCATAATGCGAGGATGATCCAGATACATCCGTGGATCTTACTCTACATGCAAGATCGTCTGTAGCTGCATCATATGCTGGACGATCTCTAGGAGCCTGTTGTCTATATGAAATTGGCTCCCTACGGTCTCTACCAACTCATCCACCATGGTCTCTATCTTGTGTGGCATGTGTAAACTGGGACTCATCGGTGAATCGAATATCACCCTATGGTTGTCTTATAAGCAGTGGTCTCCTGTCCTCCAATTTCTCCCTGATCATCAGATCCATGACTACTACTACTAGTATCATCATCACTCTCCCTAATCTTCGAAACTGAGCCAGATAGCTCTTGTACTCTCGAGAGTGGTGCAGTGCAATTGTCTTTTTTTTCCCTCCTTGTGCCCTTCTGTGACTGAATTTTCTGTGATTGAGAGGATGGATGTCTTGTTGCTGACTGCCGACCTCCTCTAAACATTTATCGCTCAAACCTCTGCGAGGATGTATTGGACATCGAGTCATGTGATGAATGAGTCTTCTGTGTCCCCTCAGGTTGTGGCTGATCAACTGGAACCTTATGTGGAATATTTTTTCTGCCCATTGCCCTGGATCCACCTTGATCTCCCTAGCTACCACACTGGTTGATCGTGGAGGGGACCCTGACTCATCAAGCTTTGGCTCCTGCTGCTGATCTGCAAGCCATTCGATGATCGGACCGTCATCCTCGTTAGCATAATCATCTAATATCGGATCAGTGTACTTCAGTTGTACTTCCTTCTGAATGCATTTTAGCCTCAACCTCAGATTATAGTGAACATATATAAGATCATTGAGGCGCTTTTGTGTCAAATGATTTCTCTGTTTGCTGTGGATAAGGGCGAAAGTCGATCAATTGCACTTATAGCCACTAGCAGAGACCGTCTGGGAAAGAATGTGGATAGCCACATCTCTCAAATATTCTACAGACATTCTAAAATAAATCCACCATTCAATTGTAAAACAAATTACATATCAAATTTTATGATATTATTAGGCATTTGATGTCAATCTATGCTGCTCATTATTGATATGTAATTTATCTGGATTCATCTGTTTTTTGCTTACGACAGCTGATGGGACTCCAAAGCTGTCCGATCCCTCTCTAAACTGTTTCGTCTGTAAAAAATATATTTATTAAATTTATAAATATATCATTGAGTACGGATCAAATTCAATTAAATAATCACATTTGTTTTAAACTAGCATACCTTTTGCAGACACAAGGATACAATTTTTGGATCGAACACCATCTTATATATCATATTACGAAGAGCAGCAAGAAGCTTGTTATCCATATCTATCCTAGAAATGATATACTGAAATCTTGGATTCAAATAATAAGCTATAAATAAATTTCATAATTGATTAAGTACACTTTTACAAGTATAAAAAAAATTTAAATATTTTGAATCCATGCTTACCGACTAGATGCAAATTTTTACCCATCTGATAGTTCCAACAGCGCTCAATGATGTTAATGAATTCTTGAGCATATTTCGGATCATTCTCACTGATCTGTTTTTTGTTCTCTCCATCATATAATATAAGAAGCCCATTTGAGGGTATTTTTCACTATCCACGGTGCGAAGCACCTCATATAATGGGTTAATAGCCTTCACTATCTTCTCAGCCAACTGTCAGAATGACTGACTCATCATCAAATTCTCCACATAATTTCATCAGTGTCGGTCCTCGCATATCTGCTCTTCTGTCACTCGGCACTGACAAACATCTGACGTAAGACTACTTTCTTCTGAAGAAGACTATCAAGTGCTATGTAGTTGGTAGCAAATCGTGTGATATCCGATCTTAAGATCTTTTTCAAGTATACGTCCGCATCAATTAAAGGACCCATGTGTAATTGTAGATGAATCTAGTAATAGTCTGGGCATTCTCCATTACCTACTGCACCCTACAAATCTTTCCAATATCCATCAATATAAGATCAATACAATGTGCAGCACATGGGGTCCAGTATATCTGCGGCCGTTGCTCCATTAGCAACTCTCTGGTAGCTTGATATTATGGCCCATTATCTGTGATGCTTGCACAACATACTGCTCACCCACTGAATCAATCACCTTCTCCATTAGATCAAGGATATATGCGGCATCGTGCATCTTTTCTGAAGCATCAATTGATTTGTGAAAAAATATTTTTTCATCACAGTATGTCAAAAAATTAATAATGCTCTGTTTAGTAGGACCGATCCAATCATCACACATCACTGTCAGTCCGTATGTAGGTCATTTATTCTTGTAAGCAATTTATCTCTGCAGATCCTCCTTGTTACTGTCAAGAAGCTGACCATAGATATTTTTAGGTCCTGACGGATTTACACCCTAGTCAGCAGCCTCTGACTGAAATGACAGATCGATAGTAAGGATTGCCTGCTGCATTTGTTAGAATATGATTGAATAAACTATGATCCAATAGCTCGCCACATATCCTTCTTCTTATCCTTTTTCACCATAGTGTCAATCCTCTGCTGCTTTGAATCTTTGCTGGGAAAAGCATGTGGATCCAAATCATAGATGGTGGCTCCTACTGGAATATCTTTGGAGGACCTCCTACTGCCAAAAGCTCCCAACAAGATGATATGTTGTCTGCTCCCTCTACCATCGGGCTCTCTGACTGAGGTAGTTCTGAACTTGGATTCTCCCCATCGGTCGCTGATCCAGACTTCGATTCGTAGCATGATGATCCAAATCGCTCTCTATACTTGGTCATCTCCTCCTATCGATACTGATCATCTAAGCTCGCCTGAATGGCAGTCTCAATCTGTGTCTCATTATCTAGAGCGAAAGTCTCTGACTCTAAAGTAATAAGAAGGTGGCTCTATAGCTCGACGGTCTACTTCCGTCTTCTGCTTTGCCATTTTTTCGTTGCTTTCGAATTAGCGAAGTGTTTCTTTATCAATTGTCGGACCTTCTGTGGATATTTTCGATACATGGACACATCAAGATAACCACCAGTCAGATGTTGCTTCAACTTAGTCATCCCTCCTTGAACTTTGTGTTGCACCATTTGCATTTCCAATGATGCCGAGCTGAGAGCATCTTGTCATGATTCCAATAAATGTCACACTCTGAATCTTTCTTCTTACACATTTCTACAAGTATAACAAATACGATAGTTTAATAATTATTAAAAATATTATATATAATTAAAAAATTAATAATAATTTTAAACTCATAATTTAAAAATATTTTATATGCTTCAAATAATATTTTTGAATTAACTATAATATAATGCTAATTTTACATATTTTTATTCGATAATATTTTTTATTATTTAAATAATTATAAAAATATTTTTAATTCAAAATTTTAAAAAAATTCGAGGTTAGATTCAAATAGCTTGAATCATTCTAAACATGATTTTAAAATTCTGATTTTTATTTTTTAATTTATTTTTAATAATTTTTTATGAATAAATATATATATTTTAAAAATATATAATTAATGAAAGTCAATGAATGTCACGATCTGAATCTTTTTTTTACAAATTTCTGCAAGTATAACAAAACACGGTAGTTTATT
>KE507515.1:70632-87871 GCA_000441515.1 Elaeis oleifera
ACATTCTTTTGATTAAAAATCAGCATCTCCTTAAACCAGTGCTGCAATTTGATAGAATTTTTTTTTTTCTAAATTTTTCCATGTGTTGTTGAACGCCTGAGAGCTTGGGAGTTCTCTGAGAGAGCTCTCGGGTCTCTCAGAGAAAGCATCTGGGCTGCCACTAAATGACAGCCTAGACCCCACTACACCCCCCACCTCCCCCAATGTGGGTTTTGTCGGTACGGTTCGGTTTAATGTCGAACCGAACCGTACCGAGCCATATTGTCCGGTTTCGGGTAGTATGGCCCCGAACCGTGCCGAACCGCCTGATTCGGTACGGTTCGGACGTGTTTTCAAAAAATGACCGAATCAGATCGGCTGGCTATCGATTTGATTCAGTACGCCCTGTATCGGGTGGTTCGGTCTGGTACGGCATTTTTTAGTTTGAAGGGAGAGAGACCTGCAAGGGAGCTAGCACCTCGATGGTCTTTGGATTCTTCTAATCAAGATCAACCTTATGTGGATACCTGTAGAGGTCGGACATTTGTGCGGCTTCAAAGAACCTCAAAGATATCCATGGATTTCAGATCGTGGTGAAAAACTATCCGTGCAAAGGTAAAGATCGGATCTTTATTAGGTTATATCTTAATCTTGTCAATATAATGATGATGCGAATTTGAGATATGATCTCCATGCATGTTTAATTAGATTAGATCTAATTAGATTCAAAAGTGTTTAGATCTAAAATTTCTTTCCACTACATATTTATTTAAAATTTCTACATGCATAGTTGCTACCATATGATGGTTTTCCTTCACTCTACCATCAGGTCTATATAATATGCTGCACAAGAGGTCCAATGTAGATGTCGCTTTTTTAGCATCGGATCTTTTTCTACTTTTTTATATAATTTGCCTCATTGTCTGACCACTTGGATGATATACTTCTCAGTTCTTATCAATCGCATCAACTACATCTCTCATCAAGCTCAAAATATAATTAGAGTCATGTATTGTTTGAAGCATTAATTGAATTATGAAAGACGATCACTCCATCATAATAGACTAGAAAGTTGATAATACTCCTAGTAGGCCCAGATCAGTCATCACACATCAATGTCACTCCATAAGTATTCCTTTTATAACTCTCAATCCAAGATTTAATATATATAACTTGCTGTTGCAAGTATGGTCCATGTATCTCATAGGGTGCAGGAGGATTAATACTTGGACCGGCTTTCTGCACTGTATTAATCATCGATTGAAAGTATGATTTGCTGATGCCCATGCTGGAATATGGCTAAAAGTGAAACCAATTGGCAATTGTCCTTCCTATTTGTTTTTCTTATCTTTATTCATGTAGTCATCAATTCATCGTTGCTTTGACTCTGGATCTGGATATGCCGTAGGATCTAGAATATAGATGTTGGGAGCTTTTGAGCTCTTCTTTGATTTCTTCTCAAATGCACCGAACAAAGATTTGATTGAAGATGATTCCATTCTTGTGGACTGACTTCTAGCCAGCAGACTATAAATGTGAATGTGATCTTTTCCCTGCACCAAAGCCACCACCATTTTCAAATTAAGTGTCCAAATTGTGCCCTATGTCTGAATACCTCCTCATATTGTCATTGGTCTTGTCGAGAGGCCCGAATAGCCTCTCATAGATGAGCTATCTCTAAATTACTGGATCAAAATAATCATCATCATCATCCAACTCTATGTGAACATATGATTGAGATGTTCGACCATCAGGTGCTTCCTTTCGATTTTTGGATGCTATCATCACCTCCTTTCTTTCTACAAATGCTTTCTCATCATTGCTCGAATCTCTGTAGGTACCCTTGGATGCTTCTTAACATCACTAAAGCTATCCATCAAGTATTGCTTCAATCGGATGACTCTATCTTTCTATTTTCCAACCCACAGTAATTATACTTCCATTGATGCCGATCCTTCTCCCTTTTTCGAAATGCCAACTAATATTTGGATCCTCCTATTGCTTGCTATCAAGATCAATTTAGTCTTAAAAAATTTATGAAATTAATAATTATGAGTATCTAGAAATTGGATTTAAGTTGCATATGCTATATCCATATTTTTAAGATTTATTATAATTTTTAATATTTTTGTTAATTCATTAAAAGTAATTTAAATTTATTAAATTTTAAAAAGCATTGGAGATTTATTTATTTATATTCATTATTGTCATTAATTTTATTTTTTGAATAATTATCTCATTAATAATCAGTTTTTTTATTATTTTGTGTATTTACTAAATTCATCAAAAGTAACTAGAAATTGGATTTAAGTTGTTTATGCCTCTTTGGTGTATCTAGTTATATATCCTTTTCTAGATTTAGGATTTTTTTATAATTTCTAAAATATATTTTTATAATTTATAAGTATCTTTATAATTAATAATATTTATTTTAGTTATTTATGATATTTATTATATTCAATTGTTTACCCATTTCTATGTTTAGGATTTTTTTTGTAATTTTTAATTTTTTTATAATTTCTAAAAGTTTTATAATTAATAAAAATTATTTAATTATTTATTTTATTTATTACATCTAGTTATCTACTCATTTCTCTGTTTGGGACTTTTTGTAATTTTCAAAATATATTTTTATAATTTTAAATATTTTATAGTTAATGAAATTTATTTAATTATTTATTAGATCCATCTATCTACCCTTTTCTAGGTTTAGTTTTTTTTAATTTCCAAAATATTTTTTTATAATTTCTAAATATTTTAAAATTAATAAATTTGTTAATTTTTTGTAATTAATAAATTTATTTAAATTATTTGTTATATTTGTTACTTCTAGTTATCTATCCATTTCTATGTTTAGGATTTTTTTGTAATTTATAAAATATATTTTAATCTTTTTATCCCCTTCTTATTTATTCTTTTGAGAGTTTGTACTCTGTCTTCTCTTTATAAGTATTATTTACTTGCTTTATTTTGGGTCTTAGACTCTTAATATCTTATTATTTCAATGGAGAAATTATCACATGGACTAATGCACCATTCCAAATCCCAAAGCACATGTACAGTAGATAGTAGGCATCCTCCTATGATTTTGAATTGTTTGAAGGTAGGGGTAATGTAGCAGAAAACTGTTGGACTAGTCCACTGGACCTAGTCTATCTAATAATTACACATTTCAAAGGACCAAAAAATTTGAACTATCCATTCTAATGTGACATATTACAATAACTTTAAACCAACCATTAATTAGAGTGATTGCAATTTTGACATCACTATTGTAATGAAAATAAATATAGTAAGAAAATAATGGCAATAATTTCTTAAATAATAGTTATTAATTGAAAAATATTCACAAGTTTGAGGATGAGTGAGCATGAAACATGGAAACAAAGGGTGGGAGTAGAAATACTGCTGGTGAGCCCCATCAATTTCACTATTTGAATTCTAGAATCTCCCTTCCTCTTCCTTCTTAGATATGGATCGAGGTGCTCAAGAACAATATTGCCGTCAGAACTCACAGTATAGCTCTTGACTCTCGGTGAATATTATGGTTGTGAGAGACTGAGAGCTGGGTGTGAATATTTATATCGCTTGTAAGTAATAGGAGGTTATGGACTTGTGGGATCAAACTGCACATTAGGTGCTGTATTTTTTCCAAACACATTATTATTTCAAATCACATTGATCCCAGATGAATAATTTTCTTGTGGTTTATCCTTCTTTGCATGAATAGATGGTACAATTGATATTTCAAATTGTGTCGAATGTCAGCCATGTGAGGTTCTCATATTTTTTAAATTTCTCTCCTTTCAATGCATGTGTCAGGTTCATCCTAAGTAAATTAGTTCCCTGATTGTTTTCAATGTGCACCTATCATTGTTGTTTGTGAGATTCTTCTTTCTGTGCATGATATTTTTTTAAGAACTTTCTTTGCCATCACAATATTAGTCTTTGGCTATCACCATATAGAAGTGCTTTTAGGTTGTCACCATGTCGCAAAGATCAATCATTCTATTGTGCAGAACATACAGCTCAAACCCACATTCAGTTGGTGGATCGTGCACAGCCAAATCCAACCCATTCAGCTTGTGGATCGCGCACAGCCAAAGGCCCAAATTCAGGTGCTTTGAGAGTTGTGTGGGTGCGATTGAATAGATGAGGCCGTGCAAGAACGTAAATCATTCTGTCGTGCAAAAGAGATAGCCTGAACCCGAGAGGCGAAAATGGCCTCCTAAGTTAGGATTTCGACCATTCTTCCCCTTCAGTCTTCTTTAATCTATCCTCCCTCCTCTCTCCTGCCTCCTCCCTCCCACCTCCCGGTTGGTTCCTTTTTGGAAATCCAACACCTCCCTCTTCCTTCTTTCTCTCTCTCCTCCCTTCTCTTTCCCAAGCGATCTTTCCTCCCGACCGTGCTCCTCCCTCCCGATAATGATGTCGATGGCGATACATCAATGGAAAAAGGTTAGTGGCATCAATCTCTCATTCTTCTTCCTCCTGACAAAGATTCGAAGGAAAAAAGGGCAAGTCCCAACTAAGATGGCCATACCGGCACGTGATCCATTCGGAAAGAACCCAAGATGGTCAGGACGGAGGTCAGAAGCATGTTGCAAGGTCCCGCACCTGTTCCAGGTGCAGGAATCTCTAAGGAACGGGATGAGATGGCCCTCATCCCGCTCGGACTTAAATCACTGCTTGGAAGACAAGTTGGCGGAGGCTAAGCTCCCTTTGTAGGTTATTCAGTTTGAAGGTCATGCAATCATAGATCAGCTTTAAATATTACAGTGCTAGTCTTTTTAAGGCACAATGATATCTTCATGTTGATATTGTCCAGATCAATGGTATAGTCACTTCATGATTGCCTTCCAAGTCCATATAGATTTGTGGAGCCTCTAATTTTAATGCCATTTGATATCAACTATAAAATTATAATGTATTTGTTTGTTTGATATCACTATTCTTAGTATTTTGCATTTCTCTCAACATATTTTTAGGTCTATATTGGTTGCTATTTCGTCATTTGGGTTTACTGGCATTGGAATGGTCAATATCCAAAACAAAACTAAACGTCAGGTCAGGCCTTATATGCAAGACTCGAACTAGTTCTATGAACGGTTCTAGTCAATACTGCTTCCTAGCACCATTCCACGTGCACTGTCCTGCCAATCACCACACACTGGGATAGGAGCGGTGCGGTGAAGCCTTTTCCAAATTTTCTTTCATTTTTTTTTTTTTGATTGAAACCCACACATCTCATGTTATTACAAAGGTGTAATTTGAAGACTCCAGCTTCTGGTTGTTTTCACAATAACCAATCGAAATTTGGTGATTTCAATGATCTCGTAAGTTAGGGAGTGATGCACCCATGTTTCTTTTCTAATATTTATGCTTGTTCTGAAAAATTGAGATGGGTTGTGACATCAGATAAGGAATATTTTGCTATTTAATTTGCATAGGTTTTAAATGCCACCAACACTAGTTAATTAGCTGTCAGATAAGGCTATTGGATTACTTTTATCTATTTCTCAAGTTCCTCTTTTAAAAGGAGTTGTAGTATTTTGGCCAAAAACAATCACCATTTTGTCCACATTATGATCTCCAAATAAACGACTACTATCCACATTCAAATGATGTTTTAAGAATTAAGTGCAATAGTTGTTCTCAATCACTTTCCAAGTTGGAAAGCCATTATTCTTATGGTTTCAGGAATTGTGTAGTGGATTGAGTTTACCTTGCAGGCACCTCAAAGCATAAAGATGGAGTCTGAAGTAAGACCAATCAATGTCCTTTTTGAAAAGCACTAGAAAAGTGGGTTTATTAATACACACTAGTTAATCCTCAAATGGGCTCACATAAGTCTTCTTTAAGGTTATATAATCGCATTCTTTAGGATTAGTTTGTAAAGGTGATGGATTTCAAGGGATAAGTAATTTTATCCAGGTAGGTACAATTTATACCAGGGAAAAGCATTTTGATGCACAATTTCGATTTGGAATCAATGATGCTTTATCATGTAATAGTTAAATTTAATATTGTGCTATTTGAATGCCGAGGATAAGACAAAACTGTCTGGTTGTTGTTTGAGGATTTGTAAAGATTTTATTGTATTTTTTTCTGAATTTGACATTTTTGGCATTGCAGTTCTCATTATCATTGAGTCCTTTGCATGTGAAAATGTAATTGTAAATATGTGGGATAAACTGTTAATGAAGGATAACAAATGATGAGGGTTGGAAGGGTAAAATTGGCTGAGTCCTATGACAAGATGTGCTAAAACTACTTGTGCCGTGTGTGCTTTAGTGGGATTTATGAGTAAAATATGACAGAATTTGGATGTGAAGTGTGGTGAAAGCCTACATGTGGGCATTGGTGGAAAGGTTAAATGAGGAAAAATGGCTGTCCCATATGGTAAAATGAACCGTGTAAGGTCATGTTTTAGGACTTGTAAGAAAGAGGTGAGTTGAGATGGAAATTTTCTGAGTGTTTGTGGCCAAGTGTACTGGATGACGTGAGGCCACACATGAACTAGCTATAAGAGAGGTTGTACTGGGAAAACTGGCTGATTGTGGGTGGAAAAATGTGTTGAATAATGTGAGGCAATACATGACTTGTTATAGGAGAGCTCAAGAGAGGGAAAAGTGTCCAGGTGTTGTGACTAGCAGTATGTGCCTAACCTTATAAAACCACAAGTGAGCTGTGGGTGGGTGGGGTTTAGATGAAGGAAGTCATGACTAAGTCTTGGTTGTGAACTTTGGTTAACCATATATGACCATGATTGGAATATGGTGGGAGAGGATGTATAAGAAAATTAGCAAATTCGTAGGCTATATTACATAACAATTGAAGGCTTGATTTCATACTTGGGTGGTGGTGTTGGGATGAAGGGAAAGCCTTGGATGACCCATGCTAACTGTGATGTAGGACAGCCTATTTGAACAAAGGAACATAAAATGGATTTAGGGTGGGGCTGAAACCTAAAGGTTCTGGTGTTTTCAGTAAAAAGTGAGCTGGAAAATATTGTTGTTAGAGGAAATGGATAATGTATGGCTATGACCTAACTTAGGGTTTAGTTGTTAAGGGTTTATGTGATTGGATAACCAAATCAAGTGTTTGCTGGATTTCTAGGGAAACTCTGGTTTCTTTTAGTAATACTAAAAAAAGATCTATAAGAAGAGCAACAAAACAAGAAATAAAAAGAGAAAAACAGTAAGAATGAAAAGGAAAGCAGAAATAGGTGTAAGAGAACAAGGAAGAACTAAAAGTAAGCATAGCTTGTTATTAAAAGAACAAAGGTAAAGATCAAAGATGATGCCTAGGCATAAGTTCGATGGTGTATAAGGAAAACAGAATCAGATACAAAGAATAGGAAACACAAAATCAAAACATGAAATTTCAAACAAAAATAAGCGAAAGAGGAAATGTAATACTGGACTCACTCCGGGACATAGGAATCAAACCTAGGGTTTGAAGGCCTCGCACCTTCATTGTGGAATCACACTTTAATACGATGAACAATGATAAGAAAGGGGAAAGAAACACTGATGGAGGGAGTTGAGATGGCCCTAAATCAGGGCCAGGACTTGTGCATCTTCCACCTTACCATTTCCCATTCCAAACTTCCTCTCTTGCTATCTTTAGCCCTCATCCATTGGAGCTTTTAAATGCCTATCTCAATGTCTCCTCCCTCTATCTATCCTTTGATTTGAATGTTCTCTTATGTTTCTCTTCTTTTTTTGAACTTGATAGCTTCTTCGACTTTGTCTCCCCTTCACTTGTTTTCTATTAATTCTTTTGTAAATCTCTGTCTCTAACTAAAAGAAAATAAAAGCAGTTATGGTCACCAATCATGTACTTATCCTTCTCATTGGATTACATCTATCCCCTCTCCTATTTTGTTTTGTTTAATTCTCTTTATTTGTTGTTTTTACTGTCCCCGATACCTTGTATTTTCATCTACAGTATACACAATCAAATGTATAAAACACACATTCATGCATGTGGCCATGTCTCCATTTCGATATCTTTTGAGGATGTTGAGTCAGATTTTTGGGCACTCAAAACTCATTCCCGCTGGATGCAACACCAACTTAAACCCACTCAGTTTTGTGCTCATTTCATTGTACCTATAGAATGATAAATCCTGAGTTAAACCCACTCTAACCTGATCATCTGCCATCTTATGATTTGGGCTATCATTTTGAGGAAAACCTGGGATAAAATGGATTTATCTCCTTTCCAAACTGAACTGTAATGTGCTTGCACTTTCTATTACCACTAGAAAACTCAAACCCCGACAGCTTTTCTACGTGCTCTATACAAATAGAAAGATCTTGAAAGCCACTTAGTGCATGATATTATTGATATTTGTCTAGACAATCGAGCGGGCCCATCAAGATTAGAAATGTGCCTTCATGAGAATCACTTTTCAAATAGCAATATTGAGTTAACTGAATTGAATTGAAATAGAAGCTTGGTATGCCACTCAAATATGAATGGAGTCATTGGTGCACGGCATGTTAATAGTTCTTCCAATCTTCCAGATGCAAAAGTTCAGCACTGTATTTTGATATATAAGTGAAATAAAAGTGCCCTCCCATGTATCAAAATCTAATGGATGCACCTGGTGAATTTGAGCTAAAAACAATAAATTTGGAATGTGCCCACCAAATTTTAAACTTTGCCCCATCACTTCCATATTGAAACTTGAAGCACAAATCATTCGAGCTATCTAATATATGAACAAGTAAAGAGCATTTGTGCATTATGATGATCTATTTGTCGTATTCCATTAAACAAATAAATTTTAAAGAAATGTGCCTTCAAATTACTTGGTTGAAACAAGAAATAGGTGGCGGCATGCAGATGAAGATACACAATAGGTTATAGGATGTAGAATGAGCCCTCAAGAGCTTCATTAGTGAAATAGGTGCCGGATACTTGTTGAAAAAATACAAGGACATGTTTAGGCCTATTGGAATATTGTAATATTAGCTAGATTATTTAAATTATACTATTGTACTATAGCTATACTATATTATACTACAGCTGCACTATTATGCTACAGTTGTACTATATTGTACTACCAGATGTACATAGCTATTCACTCAGTATAAATAAGACATGCGTAAGTGTAACTCACGTACATTCAATCAAAGGGTTTTTCTCTCTCGATCCCTATCACTCTCTCTCTTTTCACATGGTATCAACGTAAGGTTGAGAAAACCCTAGCCTATTACTCACCAACGATGCTTTTCCTTGCTGTGCTTCCACTCCAATGGTGTTTTTCTCTTTTTGTTTTAGCTGTGCATCCTTTTAGCCAATAGGACATGACTTAGACCTGAGGTGGTTGACAAAACCTACTATAGCTCGCTATTTGGGGTTGCCGGAACCGTCAACTTGCGGCTGCCAAGATCAGATCTCTTGGCACGTGAAATGAGAAAATACATCCAAATCCATTTCAACCCGACTCAAAGACTTCCTACCTGTTCTGAGAACTGCCTTTAATCCAAACAAGTATGTCACAGTTTGAGGTTAGCTCCGCTGCTCCTAAAATTGGTAGTTTTACCTCTGCTTTTCTGGATCCCTTATTATTACTATTGAAAAACTGATAGGCGACTCCAATTATCTATCCTAGTCTGCCTCTGTTGACTTGTGATTTATGGGTCAAGACTATGAGGAACATTTAACTAAGAAATTAGATGATATTCCTGATGATGATAAATCAACTTGGAAGAAAATTGATGCTCAATTGTGTAGTTTATTGTGGATGTCCATAGATCCCAAATTATTGCCAATTTTTGGGGTCTATAAGACTTGTTATACTTTATGGGAAAAGGCTAAGATCCTATACACCAATGATATTCAGCAATTTTACTCTATTGTTTCTAATATGGTGAATCTAAAATAGCTAGACTAGGATTTGACAACTTGTTTAGGCATGGTTCAAACAATTATGGAGGAGTTTAATGAGTTGATGCCTATAACTATTAGTACTGCTGAACAAGAGAAACAGAAGATCAAACTTTTTATGATACTTGCACTATCTGGCCTTAGATCTGACCTCGACTTAGTTTGTCATCAGATCCTAGCCAATCCTACTATTCCTTAAATGGAGGATGTTTTTACTTGTTTGCTGCACATTTCTTCTTCATCGGCCGCTACTACTAAAAATCCTTCAATAGTTTTCTATTCTGGCTTCACAGACTGCTGATAAAGGAGGCCGTGGAGGAGGACAAGGAGGCAATCGCAACCTAGGCCCCCATCCTCATTGTATTTACTGTAATTGAATAGGTCATATTAGGGATCGTTGTTATTCTCTTAATGACCAACGACCTCCTACAATAAATGTTGTCCAGACAGATTCCATTGAGACTGTGAAATCTAGTTCAGATTCCTCCGAGGCAAAATCATCTCAAGCTATTTCCTTATCAAGTGCAGAGTATAATGAAGTCTTACAGTATCAGGCCGCCAAATAGTCTTTTTCCTCTACTACTTCCATTGCTCAGATCGATAATCCAATTGCTTGCCTTTCTCAGTCTTCTTCACTTGGACCCTGTGTTCGACTCTGGTGCCTCTGATCACATCTCTGGTAATCAAAATCTTTTCTGACATATTATCAGTTCTACATCTTTTCGTACTGTTACTTTAGCTAATGATCTCAAAACAGCTGCCAAAGGCATTGGTCAGGCTAAACCTCTTCCTTACTTTCGGATTTTGTTCTTTATGTACCTAGGTGTCCCGTTAATTTAATTTCTGTTAGCAAATTAATCTATGCTCTTAATTGCTCTATTACCTTTGTTGATAATTCTGTTCTTGTATGGGATCGGGTATAGAACTGATGATTGGCATAGGGCGAGTCACAAGGGCTATATCATCTCACTGTTCCTACATCTCCAATGGCCCGCACAACTGATGAGTCACCAGACCTAGTTCATAGTTGTTTGAGACATCTGAGCCTTTCCAAACTCTAGAAGATGGTTCCTTGTCTCTCCACTTTGTCATTTTTAGATTGTGAGTCATGTCAACTTGGCAAACAAGCATGTGCTTCATTTTCAAGACGTAGAAACAATAGAGTTGAATCTCCTTTTATCTTGTTCACATAGATATTTGGGATCCTAGTCGTGTCAGTTCTATCTTGGGTTTTCATTACTTTGTTACTTTTATTGATGATTATTCTTATTGCACTTGGTTATTTCTAATGAAAAATCATTCTAAGTTGTTCTATTTTTTAATAATTTTATGCTGAAATTCGAATACAATTTGGTGTTTCTATTCATATCTTACATAGTGATAATGTACGTGAATATTTTTCTACCTCCTTCCAAACTTTAATAACTTCACAGGGCATCCTTTACCAGTTGTCATGTATCCATACTCAGCAAAACGGGGTTGCTGAGTGCAAAAATCGTCATTTGAGACTGCCTGCACTTTATTGCTTCATACTCATATTCCATTTCATTTTTGAGGTGATGTACTTACAGCCTGTTATTTGATTAATCGCATGCCATCTTCAGTAGTATAGAATCAAATTTGCTATTCTCTTCTATTTTCTAATTAATCTCTTTATCCTCTTCCCCTTCATATTTTTGGTTGCACATGTTTTGTTCATAATCTCACCCCCAGACATGATAAATTTTCTGCTAAAGGTTTTAAATGTATATTTTTGTGCTACTCTTTACTTCAAAAAGGATACAGGTGTTATTCCCTAGACACCATATCACTATTTCACCTCAGCAGATATCACCTTTTTTTAAGAAATCTCCCTTCTCTTCTCCCATTGCTGAGCACATTGTCATATTTGAGGTTCTTCCGATCTCCTACCTTAGACCTCTTTTTGATCCTGAACCATCTCTTCAGGGCCTCTTCATCGACGGTCTCAATGTCGTCCTCCTACCAGCCCTATAAATGTTTCGATGACTTACACCCTACTCCACCTATCCCTACCACGGACTTATCTTCCATATTGATAGTCTTTTCATTGCTCTCAAAAAGATACTCTATTTGTAACCCACATCCCATTTATGATTTTCTGAGTTACCATCATTTAACTTCACCCTGTTATGTCTTTGTATCCTTTTTGTCTTCTATTTCTATTTCCAAGATAATTAGTGATGCTTTGTCCCATTTGGGGTAGCACCAAGCTATGATTGATGAAATGGCAATTTTACATTCAAGTAGCACTTGAAAACTGATTCCTCTTCCCCTTAGGAAATCTATTGTTGGCCATCATTGGGTTTACACTATTAAAGTCGGTCTTAATGGTCAACTTGATCGCCTTAAGGCTCATCTGGTTGCTAAAGGTTATACTCATATTTTTGAATTGGACTATGGCGGTACTTTCTCACCAGTGGCCAAAATTGCTTCTATTCGTTTATTTTGTCTGTGGCTGCTATGCGCCATTGGCCTCTTTATCAGTTGGACATTAAAAATGCCTTTATGGGGAGCTCGAGGACGAAGTGTATATGGAGCAACCGTCTGGCTTTATTGCTCAGGGGGAGTCTGGATTAGTATGCAGGCTATGCTGCTCTCTCTATGGGATGAAATAGTCTCCACAGGCCTGGTTTAAAAGATTTACTACTGTTGTACAAGAGTTTGGTATGATTCGTAGTGAGGCCGATCACTCTATTTTCTATCATCATACCTCACATGATTGCTATATTTATTTGGTGATTTATGTGGATGATATAGTTATCATAGGCAGCAATCAGGTTGGTATCCATCAGTTGAAACACCTCTTTAATCATTTTCAGGCCAAAGACTTGGGCAAATTCAAATATTTTCTGAGAATTGAGGTAGCTCAATCTGGTTTTGATGTTGCTATCTCATAAAGAAGTATGCGTTAGACATATTGGAAGAAACAAGCATGTTAGACTGTAGGCCCGTTAATATCCTATGGATCCGAATGTTAAACTTCTTTCAAGATAGGGGGCCTTTATCAGACCCTAGTAGATATCGAAGACTTGTTGGGAAACTAAACTACCTCATGATAACTTGGCCGGATATTTCCTTTGTTATGAGTATAGTTAGTCAATTTTTGCGGTCTCCATATGACAGTTATTGGGATGCTCTGATTTGCATCCTCAGATACATCAAAGGAGCACCTGGCCAAGGATTATTATATGAAGATAGGGGGTATACTCAGGTATGAGTTACACTGATGCTGATTGGACAAGGTCTTCTTCTGATAGATGCTCTACTTCAAGATATTGTATTCTTATTGGAGGTAACTTAGTATCTTGGAAGAGTAAGAAATAGGATGTTGCCAGGTCAAGTGCAGATGCTGAGTATCGAGCCATGGCAATGGCAACCTGTGAGCTTACATGGTTAAAGTAGTTGATCCAAGAATTGAAATTTGATGAAATAGATCAGATGAAACTAATTTATGACAATCAAGCTGCATTACATATCGCCTCCAATCCCATTTTCATGGGAGGACCAAATATATAGGAGTCGACTGTTACTTTATTAGAGAGAAGATTCTTTCAAGAAGTATTGCTGCTGGTTTTGTTAACTCAAATGACCAACTAGCAGATATATTCACTAAATCTCTGAGGTCCTCGAATCAGCTACATATATACCAAACTTGGTGTATATGATATATATGCTCCAACTTGAGGGGGAGTATTGGAATACTATAATATTAGTTGTATTATTTAAATTGTACTATTGTACATAGCTATACCATATTGTACTATAGTTGTACAATTGTACTACAGCATACTATATTGTACTACCGGATATACTTAACTATTCACTTAGTATAACACTCAGTATAAATAAGACATGCATAAGTATAGCTCGTGTACATTCAATCAAAGGGTTTTTTTCTCTCGATCCCTGTCACCCTCTCTCTTTTCACAGGGCCACATAATACTAGCATAGTGGTGTCTCTAAATGTGATGATCATCGAGGATATGGTCTAGGAAAAGAAAGCCACTATTACGGAAAGCTCATCTCCAATTTGTTCCCAATTGAACTAGAAGAAATGGGTTTATTACCTAAGAAAGAGGTGGTAGAGGAAATCTTTTCTTATTAACTAGTTCTGCAATGGGCATAATCCTGCACTGTTCAACTTGTATTTTCTTCTCTTTGGGCAACATGATCATTATCATCATATTCCATTGTGAATTCTTTCTGCTGGAAATTATTTGAAAACCAAAAACTGAGCTTGGTATGAACAACATAAAAGGTATGAAGATATTGGTTGAATTCCAGCTTGGTCCCACCTTGGCATGCTTGTGTATGTAATACATACATCATCACATTCACCTACAAACGCTATGCATGCATGCATATAGCGTGGCCAAATTTCATTGGTTTTATGGCCAAATATTATTAGTTATGTTTAGGTGGATTGATCCATGAAGGTCCAGCTGCATTCCGGTTGGATCAAGATTACCACATCAAACATTCTATAATATAAACCTTAATTTGAATAAAATTGGATTGTTAGTACTGGTCTATGATGGTGATTTGGGTGGATTTTGGGAGACCCATCCCAACCCATAAGCCTTTCAGATCATAGATCTGAAGAATTTGTGTCATGCATGAAATCAAAACTCAGCCTACCTAGGCATGCCACATGTGATTGGTCTAGCCTTTCTTACCTCTGACCTAGTCGTGAACTGTTATTTGATCTCCAACTTAGTTGATCTCATATTATGCAACTCATTGCGATGCTGCTTTCATGCACAAGAATCAAAAAATATAGGTATGACATGGACTTCTATTGCCAGTGGCAAGCCCAACCAGAAAAAGATGGAATATCAGCATGCACAAAATTCTGGCTGATGCTTGTAGGGATATGCATGTCAATCTGTGAAGTAGATCCAAATTTGATAGAGTTGGGGCATCCCTTGTTCCAACATGGATGGAACTAATTAAAAGAATGTGGATGGACTCGAATAACATCAATGGTAGCCCTAAATTGGAATGCTTGGCAAATGAGGATGCATGAACTCAAAATGGTCGGGACTAGGCTCAATGGTTATGGTTATGCTCTATTCGCTTACAAGTATGTGGCTAAAACGTGAACCCCACGTACTTGAAATCTAAACCCTCGTTAAGCTTGCACTGCACAAACTGCAACCCAGACATCAGGGAAGCTGTTCATGCTCTGAACATATAAAGAAATATTGAACTCATATCCACATGGGACATTTGTACTTTGCACATGGAACTTTAATCTATCTATTGTTATGTAGCTTACGCTACGGCACGACATATTCAAAAGCTGCACCCTCACCAAGCTTGCACATATAGAAACCACAGGCTAGCATGGAGATCAAGTCAACATACAGAATTAATTTATGCCTTAACCCTGTGCAATGCATTTGAATTTTCGAAGACCACTAATTATGGTATAATTTCTTGTACATAATGTGGGAACCTGATGCTTGATTCCCTTTGTTTGCTATATGACTGTGATGAGCTTTTCATGTTGATCCTTGTGAAAAGTTTAATTTGATGCACTCAAGTTACATGTACCTGTTGCTTGTCTATTTTGTTTCGCTTGTTATTTGTTCTTTTTTATTTTTAACTCCCCTACTTTGATATGCTGCTCTATGGATTGTGGCAGCATTTGATTTTGATTATGTATTAAAATTATATAAACAGGATATAAACAGAGATTAAATGCGGTGATTGCAGAGGGAGCCCAAGGAGTGATTTTACAGCTCGTAGATGCTTGAGTCTCTTGAAACCCAAGTTAAATGATGTTGAAGAAGAGTCATGGGAAGAACTGGATAGGATGGACATTTGCAGCGGTGCACAATCATTACGTTGGCTTGTATGGGTATGCTGTCATTTCCTTTAAGTAGCAAGTATGCAGTCAGTTTTTAACAAGTAGCTCAGATGCTTTTTTCATTGTAAATTTCTTCTTCTCTTGGAAACAGTTTCTTCTAATGAGTTTCTAATTTGGGGCATAGGATTGATAGGTATAATAGTTCCTTTAAATTTTAAATATCTTGTTCTTTAAAGCCATAGAAAAGTTCACTATTTGCAGTGTATTGGAAGTCCATTCTCTGATATATGATGACCATAATGTGAAGCTGAAAGCATCCGCTGATGTTTGCAGGTGTGCTTATTGGTCAAGATTTTATATGATAGGAACAATTAATAATTTTTATCATATTTGAAGCATTAACTTAATTATTTTTGGAATTGAAAGAAAATCCTTTTGCATTTCTTTTTTTTTTTGTGGTAGAATTTCGCATTTCAATTTGGTCCTGTTATGGTTTCCAATAGTTGATATGTGCATTTATTGAACAATCTTCATGTTGCATTTATACTTATGACATTTTAATGGAATTGTTAACTGTAACTATAATTAATATGCCTTGTCCCAAAAGCATTTCGGAACTTTGGATTAATTCCCCTGCATTTTCATATACTGTGTAATCAATAGCACCATGGTTATCCTTCTTCCCCTTGTCAACTTGAATCTATGTTTTTATCAGGCATATTCTGATCTGTTTTGGTGCTGAACCTTGGTAAAGTATGATGACCTCTGAAATGTTCCTTGAAGTATTTTGTCCCACCAAATCAGACTGTCTAGAAGGGCCCTTCCCCACCAAAGCCCTCCTCCCCAACAATCCCCGCCCCCCCAAAACCCCAAAAAAGAAAGAAAGAAAAAAAGAATCTTAACTAAGATAATACTGATGAGGCTAGATTTACTGTATTATTATGCTAGTCCTATTACGAACAAAGAATTGCTTCTTTCATTACCACCTTGTGTATTTTGACTCCACCTTTGTCTTGTAGCCAAAGATAGATGAAGATTCAAAAATGAGCTTGGCCACTGAATGCCCTCGAGTCATCGTCAACCCAGTGCCATCACCCATTGGATTCCGTGGGCTACAAGTTCCAGCTGAAGCATCAGCCAGTGTAGCTCTTGACTATTCTATAGTTGAGGATATTGATCCCAAAACGTGGGCTATTTCAGGTGCTGCCAGGAGGTCAATTGATCCCCCTTCTCCAGATGATGGCCCTGAGCTACCCATGGCAGAGAGGTTCAGGCTTGCGTTTCTAGAGAGGGATGCAAGATTGGCTCCCAAGAGAGCAAAAAATGCAAGACAACACAGACGACGTGCAGAGAGGGAATATTTGATGAGTAGCACGAATGCCAAGTCCATTGCGCTGGCATCCCAGGCTAGCAAGTTCTTGCACAATAGAAGCTGATATGTGACCCCTATCTGTATTCTGATTGCAAAAGTTTATGTATATTGAAAGTTGAATTGTATAATAGATTGGCCATTTCACCAGTCCA
>KE507517.1:21066-37847 GCA_000441515.1 Elaeis oleifera
ATTACAAACTCATCATCACTTCTTCTCAATAATTCTAAGAAAATCTTAAGGAAAGAAGAAATAATCTAGAGAGAGAAAATTTTTAGAGAGAGAAAGAGAGGAAATAGAGAGAGGACAGGAGAGAGAGTCTATTTTTTTTCTTTCTTTCTTCCTCTCTTTCTTTTTTTTTTTCTTTTTTGTTTCTTTTTTTTGTTCTTCTTCTTCTTCTTCCTTCATTTAAACAGAACAGGGGATCGTGGTCCCTCTTTTTGTTCTTTAGATCAGAAGCCCCGTCCGACATTGTGGTGGCCGGTGGCTGTCGGGGCAGTGATGGTGCAGCCCAAGAAACCTAGACTGATAGTCGGCGGTGACCACCGACGTCGAAAAATCAAAGAAAAGAGGGCAAAAACAACCAAAACAGGGGACATTTTTTCTCAAAGAAATCCAGCGATTGCTAGCCAAATGTTGGGATTTAAAGGCTGTGGAAGATGAAAAGAAGGATTAGAGAGAGTTTTTATCCTTTTTCTAATGATCAATGGCCTTGATTTCGGTGAACTCGATGAAAGCTTCTCAAGGGAAGAAGAAGACGAATATGAGTCTTTCGATGACGGGAGGCAACCGGAGCTGTTGGGGGGGGGGGGGGTTCCAAGGGAGGCTCATCCTCCTTATAGAGTGCCGGGGGAGGAGTCCAAGTCCTCCTCGGCTTTCGATCTCCATCAGGAGACCACATCGAAGAGACTCCCAATAGGAGTCCAGCATCCCTCCACCCAGCATGTGCACAGCACGTGCTGGTCATTTCTTCTTTTTTTTTATTGGTTGGGCTTGGCTTGGGTTATAACAGATGAAGACAGCATGATTCAAGTTATGCAACGAAGCGACAACCAATGACTTTGGATCTGGTTCCAATCTCAAACTGCCTATAGCCATTGACCGTCGCCGACCTCTCTTGACTGTCAATGCATGGGTCCCGGCTCCACGTGACCTACCCGAGTGTCTTGGGTACAGAGAGAGGAAGAAAGAGACCAAATAAATAAAATATTTGGGCTGAGTAAAACCCCAATAAGCAACAGGCTTGATGTTCCTAACTTTTCTGATATGAAGGCGGTAGGCCAACCAAATCAATGGCAAATCATCCATGGGAGATTTTCCATGATTATGAAGATTATAAGAAAGTCAAGGCATGATCCGAAGCCAGATCAGAGCTAGTCCAAAGCTCAAATCCAAGCTAGATCCAGATCAATTGGATTCGATGTTCTAATCAAAGCCGATCCAATCCATCCAAAGCAAAAACATAGCTGAACCAACTGGCAAAACAACAGATCTTTCTTTCTAGTTCCCATCTCCATTCCTTTTGCAGGATCATGGGCCTTTTGAGCACCCGAGCCAAAGTAAAGTCAGGCCATTAGGCCAATCCGAAGCTCAAAATGAAGGTCGATCTAAAGTCAAAATGAAGTTTGTCTGAAACCCAGATCTAGCTAAATGCATACAGATTTAAAGCTCAGATGCAAGCAAATCTGAAGTCAAGATCAAACAAATCCGAAGTCAGATCCAAGCTTGATCTGAAGTCAGATCCAAGTCAGATCTGAGACCTAAATCCAAGCAAATTTGAAGCTCAGATACATGCAGATTTAAAGGCAGATGCATGCTGATCCAAAGCTCAGATCTAGGCTAACCTGATGTCGAATCCAGGCTAGTCTCAAAACAGATCCAAGTCAAATCCAAAGCCAGATCCAAGCTAATCCGAAGTCCAAACTGAGGCCGATCTCAAGCCCAAACTAAAGCAAAAAATAAGAAGGAACCAAGCAGAACTCAAAAGCCTTCCAAATAGAACTCAAAATTTCATGGACAAATCAAGGTCGTCGACTTTTCAAAAGTCGGGATCCTGAAGCTGACCTTCCAAAGGTCGATCTCCAAAGTTCAATCCTCTAAAGCCGAGCTCCTAAAAGCTAAAAATGAAACAAAATGACTAAAACAGAATTAGCAACACTAACACCAGGCGCCTTGCTCTTTAGCAAGTCAACGGCATATGAAAAAGGCTCCTCGCTCTTCAATGAATCAACAACCATAAAGATCGGAATCTATGATCGAGGACAACCAATAAGGATCTTCGGAGCCCGTCGATATTCATCCGGATCAAAGATCAGAGCCTACAAGCGGGGACAACCAATAAGAACCCCCAGAGCCCGTCGATACTCATCCAGGCCAAAGATCGGAGTTTACAAGCGGGACAACCAATAAGGACCCCGGAGCTCGTCGATATTCATCCGGGCCAAAGATTAAAATCTACGAGCGGGGGCTAACCTATAAGGACCCTCAACCTATCAACTCGGGCAACAAATGAGGGATAACCTATGAAATCCTAGAAGGCCCCTCACTTTTCAGCGAGTAAAGCCGATAAAGATCCTAGCAACCAAATTGGGGCAGAAGAAGGCACTCTCGACGTATCTTCGGCAATCTTGAAGTACTCCCTTCATCCGATCTAATTCTCACTCGGACTCGAGAGTAGGGGGCTAGTGTTGGGGGTAATTTTATACTAGCCGAAGACGTGGAACAAAGGACTTTTAGGCTGTTCTTCTCATGGCATACACTTTGAGAACTCCCTTGGGTCAGTTGGACCTGACAGAGACTTTAATTGCCTCTCTGCCTCTTGTCCCATCCTCCCATGGGCACACAATAAGACAAAAGAAAAGAAAAAAGGTGGAGGAGAGAGAAAAGGTGGCCGTGGATGCCTGCGCTCACTGTGCTCTTCCGACCCCTGCCTCGGATTACAAGCCCCTTTGATGGCCTTGGCCCTTGCATCGGCTACCGACCCTCCTTCAGCCTCCACGCCCAGCATCGGCCACGTCCCAGCGTCGGCCTCCACTCTCAGCTCTGTCAGTTGACCCCCATAGAGGCCTCTCACACCACCTAGTAAAAATGGGAATAATCATGAGTATAGCAAAGCAAGCTCCCACATTCTAGGCTCCTGATTGTCAAGTCATGCAATTAATGAATGTGGCCCCCATGTATTATGAGAGAAAGAATTGATTTTTTCAGATTCTCAAATCCTGTGCCTTGTTCAAAAGCACCCATGATATCCGTTGGCTCCGAAACAGAAAAAGTAGGGGCAATAACCACCACGTCGCACCTGAATCGCCCTTGATTTTTTCAAACGATTACACGGCTCTTTAGTCTCCACCCATAAATAAAAGGCCAAGAGGGACCCTCCAAGTATGAAACTCTTCTCTCCCAACATGCTTACTCCTTTCCATCTACTGCCAGAATTCTAACTTGAATGTCAGAGGGTTTCCGCCGGAGCCACCTCCGATCAAAGACTTTTCTTGCAGATCCTGCCGTCGCTGACCAACTCCAGCCGACCTAGCCTCGAGACGGATTTCTGTGTCAACATCAACAAAGTAGATTGATGTCTTATGAGGCTGGCAGCCCTCGAGGATAGATCATGGATTTATAGCATTTTACTAGATATCCAAATACAGCCAATAGGCACAGTTTAATGGTTCTATAGTAATGTTAAAGCTTTTAATAGTTTTTGGAGGCTCATAGCTTTTAAAGCTTATGGAACTAAACCATCATAAGAATTCCGTGGTTCAGTTTGGTTATTTGTTTATGACCTGTTGAAATAGAACTCCAGTGGTTTTGTATGGATCATGGAACATAAATATCATGGAGCATGAATCATGCTAAAAGCTGGAGAAAGAATTAAACGGTTCACATTTGGGTTTCTTCTGTAGTGCTGAGGTTCCAATAACATGTAGATGAATTGGAGAAATCCGGTAGGGAAATTTCTTTTTTCCCAGAATTTGATCCACAAGGAACACACTGATTTGGCTAAGCAACTGGAACCGTTAGGGGAATGAGGATTTCAGAACAAGTGGAGGGAATAATCTTATGTCCTACTTTATGTTAGTGTAGTGAGACTCCTCAAGTTAATGGGCAAACAATTCGAGAATCTTGCACAGCAGAAAATCTTAAATGTCGCATAAATCATGGTTAAAATTAGCAATCGAGCAGATGTTGAATAGTATAAATCAATAGAAACAGTTTTTTTGCCTAATATCAGCGCTCTGATATATAAAACCAACCAGATAATGGGATGTGATTGCATTCACGTGCAGTTTGTCATCTCGCTCCCTCTCTCATGGCCTCCACCGAAGATTTTGTAATTTCTAGGAACAAGGAGCGCTGGCAGAGGTCTTTGTAAGTGAGACTTTGTTCAAATTCAATGTACTCTCATTTTCTAATTATAGACTTTTTTTTTTGCATTTATAATATTGAATTTCTCTTCCTCAGCATGGTCATCAAAGATATGTAAAACTAGAATTAGACACATGATGAACACAAGCCTAATCTCTAGATTGAACTTAGATCCAATGTCTAAGTGTGAGATTCATGCTCAAGATAAGAAGACCTGAAAATCTTTTCGAGCTATAGATAGAAACAACAAACTCCTGAAACTTGTGAATGATGATGTGCTTGACTCTACTAATATTCCAATCAGGAGAGGAGACTTTTATTGGTAACTCAAGTAGATGACTTCCCCATATTGTTATTTTCAGTTCTTGAAGTGTAAAAGTGAAGTGTTAGATAAAGATTTATAATGTTGCCATTGAGAGCTAGACAGACAAGACACTTTCAAATATTTAGGTTTGATCTAGGCCACAAATATATCTAAAATTAAATAACCATATTCTATCAAAAAGATGAATTTACATGAGATTCATTCGTCCATACACACCATAATTCAATGGAGTGCCTGAGCGGAAGAAGCATATCTTAACAGAAACAGTAAATCCTATGGTAATCAGCTTGTGCAGCAAGAACTTTTAAGGGGAAGCTGACCTAAACTTTTCCATAGTGATGTGCTTGACCTTCCACGAGTTGCACTCTTCTGACGCCTTATGGAAATAGTGATCTGAACTCCCTTAAACTTTGCAATATGCATGTGGATGTGCGAGTATGTCTCTCTCTCTACATACATACATATATAAAGACATGCATATACACCAGCGTGCGCGCATGCACACACACAGAGACGGGCTATCTCCTATTGAAAGGCGAGGATGTCTCCTATTTTTAAGCCCAAAATTAATAACAAATATCCAAAATATCGGATTTTTAGTTTTTGGGCATTTTCAGTAATATAGATCATAATCAATATTTGGATCTTCGAGTTGAGTATCTTATTATTGATTTTGGACCTGAGAGGGTATCTACCTTCTCTTGCAAGGGGCGTAATCTATCTCTTATATACAAAGAGAATGAACTATACTCCTCCCGAGAGGAAAGAGCATGTACTCCTTTTAGGTTGAAAAACATCAAAATCAGGCACTCAAATCAAAGATCCACAATATTATTTATAATGTATACCACTAAAAATACGTATGGGCAAATGAAGAATTTATTTTGATGCTCCCTAATTTGCACAACAATAGGATGCAAAATATACAGTTAAAGTCAGATGTGATCATATTTTGCCATGGTCTAAGCATTTCAATTTATTGGTTTTAATATATACATATTTAGTATATATAGATCATGATCAATAAGGTAGATTTTTAGTTTATATACTTTATCATGTATTTTAGTGCATTAGTATAATGAAAACCAGTCCCCTTTGTGTCATCTTGATGCATAGATTAGAGACAACCAAAATATATGGTTATTTTATCTCTAGATATTTTAGTGTTATAAAACATGATACTTGATGGTTAATTTTAGACCTCAAAGTAGATACTATCTCCATAGAAAGGAGCATTGTTTAACTTGTATACTATTTAGATATTTATATTATAAAGCCTTATTGACCCTATTTTGATCGAAATAGGATTTACTTAGTCTTGGATTTGATTTGATGCAGGCCTAAAAGCCAAGAATATACTGGTGCTTAGATTTAATTCATCTTAATGGGGCTTGGAATCAAGCCAAATACAAGCCATTAGTAAGCATTTTGAATCATTTCTATTATATGTTGTAATTGGAAGATCTAGCCTTATTGCACTAACCAGTAACTAATTCTCATAGTCTAAGCTAGACAAACCATCCCTTAACACAATACAAAATCAAGTTGAATGATATCAAACTCACCAGCACTGCATGAGGAAGTAAACTACAATTTTGTATTTCTATTGTTTTGGTGAACCATTTTAACTTTGACCAAATAACTGGCAAAAATTATTTAAGGATGAGGAAATTTGCCTTTGATTATTTTCTTCTTATTTGTCCTTTTAGACTCATTCATGATGTCTTTTGCTATTAATTTGCCCCAAGAAGACATTTCAAAGTAGGGTTTCTTTAAGCTCACTAATGTAGCTAAGGCAGAAGCAAGGATTACATAGATTAAGTTTGTTAGAATCAAAGTAGGTGAGAATCACATGACTTTTATTACAACTAGATAGGGTTCGATTGTGATATCATATTAAGGGTGTTGACCTATATCGAACAAATGAAATTCAATCATAATATGAATAAGCACAATGAAAGATCGAATCTTGACCATAAAAGATAGCCAGTAGAAGACCAAGATAATCATGCTAGTCCTAGGTTCCAAGAATAGAAGATTATATTATAGATGGAATAAGGAGAGATGGCCAATATAAGCTACATTGGAATAAGTCAAAGGTTGATAGAGCATGATTACCTATCTAGTAGTTACAAAATGATGATGTTTGTGTACATGCATAGTAGGAGGATGGTTGCAATAGTTACTAGAACTATCGAAAATAGAGGTCAGACATAGAAAGCAGCCGTCAAAGTAGATAATTATTGTAGTTGTCATATATTAGCATAAATAGTAGAATTGTACTCTATAAAAGAATCCTTTGATAATTAATTCAATTATTTTATTTTATTTAATTTTTATCCTATAAGTAGGTGTAACTTAGATTTTATTATAGTCCAGCATTATACTCTTACTATAGCCTAATGCTACACCCCTATCGTAGTCTAATCTGACTATATCATGAATCCAGAACATGATTACATGACCTATCTCATAGGGGTTAAATATAGTGACGTGACCTTTGCCGCATGAGTTAGGCGCAACCATAGTCATTGGTTGTAGAGCTGAATGAATTTAAAATTGGATACCTACATACAAGTATATGATTATAAGTATAGTTGATTATGAGATTTAGATATTCTATCTTACTCTGATTGCTTGTATTGATCATGATATGGATGATCAATCTAATAAACTGGCATATTAATTAGTTTAATAATTGATTAATTAATTTAATTATGATTTGGGTTATGCCATTTACAGGTAATTGAGTCAGATCGTATTTAATTGGGCTTAATCATATTTCAAGAGTTAAATCAATTGGAAGCGATTAAGCTCAGTTCAATAAGGAGGCTATCTGGAGGCATCAGGGCCTTTCATCAGAATCAAGCTCCATCAAAGTAGAAGAGCCCAATCAAATAAACCAATGGACCCCACACCTCTTTCTTATTAGCGCCATCAGCCTAAAGAAGAAACCAAGGGTGAAGGATCCAAAATAGGCAGTTAATCTCTCTCCTCCAACCAACCACCCTTGATTTTGATCATCTTGGCATGAGGACCCCTGAATGATAGGCTACAGCACTCTAAATTAAGCAAAACTAGTCCCAAAAGACTCCTGAGAGAATCAGCTACAGAATATAATTTATGGATTTGAAATCAGATTTTAGATGAAGAGGTGGAAAGTAATTCAAGATGGTAACAATGTTAAACATAATCGGCAGCAGCTGACACACCCAACTTCAGCCCAGCTTCTCTTGTTGCAGAGAATAAATTAGGCAACTATATTTGGGCAACAAGAAGCTAACTTTGAAAGGATCAAAACCAACCAACAATAATCCTAATTAAACATCACACGTCTGGGCAAAAGAGGAAGGTGTTAGGCAGTATAAATGGAAGAATCCAAGGTGCATACTATATTCTTATTTGGGTGGCTCCAGCTTACCTTATTTGTAGGATTCTATGGACCCAGGAGGGTTGATGAAGGAAAGAGATCAAGAATTTTAGATGGGCTAGCATAAGGTGTCTCTTAATTGCTATATGAGGTGCCATTTGCTAAAGAAGAAAAATGCAAACTCTAAGCACCCAAGAGGGTCTATAAATAAACCTAACCTCCTCCTCTCCTCTCATCTCACCCTAAGCCTCCATAAACTCTCCCATATGCTGCCGTCCTCTCTCTCTTTCATTTTTCCATAGGCCACACTTCTCTTTCTCTCTGCCACATAGAAATCTAGCGGCTCCCTTTCTCCCTTCACATACTTCTAGGCTACTGCCCCCATATCTCTTCCACTTAGAGATCTTGTCGCCACAACCTTTGCTCCAAAATTTTATTCATCCTTTTATTCTTTTCATCCCTTCCATCTCTAGAGAAAGGTTCAAATTTGGAAGTCAGAGGTCTGTGGGTACAAAGATCGTCTTCAGAAGTCTCCAGGATGCATCAAAATTTAATCTGCAGTCTCCTCTCCATGAGCGGCTAGAGATCCACTGCTTTGGGAAGTAGATACCATCTGTAATCAAATTTATTTATTTTGATATATCTTTTGTATTTGGATTCGATACAATAAATACAAAATCTTTTCATTTTGAATATTTGAATATTTTCTTTAAATTTTTCTCTTTTTAATAGTCTATACTAAATAGGGATAAGCCGTGATCTACGGATACAATTTGTACTCTCCAAAGATAGATTATCTTGAAGGTTGTGAATTGCTTCTTTCTTTTTGTAAAATCATATCCTAAAAAAACTATATTCTAGTGGGACGAATCATGATCTAAGGGTATGGTTCGTGCTCAACAGGAATATATTGTGTCATGATCTAATCACAGAACATTGCATCTTTCAAAATACAAATCTAACTAAAGTTGGATTCAAACCCTGAAGCATCTTCTTTTACTTGATCTATTTTTGTTTACTTTCAGTATTAATTAACAAAGTTTTGATTTTAAGAATCTTCTTCTTTCTCTCTTTTCTTGCTTTTCTCCTTTTGAACACAACCAAGTCTAAGGTTCTTATGGGTTCGACCTGGTCTCACCACTGTTCTACGGAATAGGAGTGAACCAAAAATTAATTAATCTTCGGGGCGCTACGACATGCATCAATGGACATTATTGAAAGCAAATGTTATAAAATTTATTTGTACAGATGTATCATGTTTTGTGTTATTTAGATAAGTTAAATTACTTGATATTGCTTAATCCAATTCTATAAAGTAGATTTGTTACTTGTTGAATTATATGGCTTATAAGATTAGGCTAAGGAAAGTGTTTAGAGGCAAAGTTGTCTTCATAGCTAATAGATCTAGTTTTAATCAAAATGTGTATATTAAAGTGTTGTTTGGAGATTATGTAAAAATAACTTAAATACTACAAGTTTTAAGTTGTAAATTCTAGAAGAAGATTCTTGCTTATGACTTGTGGTGGTGTGCATGACTATATATGATATTTTGTTAGTAATCACTACTATCTAAATATGAATTATATGATTTTCATACTGTTGGTGCACTAAACCAGCCCGCCCCAAGACACGTGGCATCATTATATGAGATCAAAGAGATATCAATCTCAAAGCACCAAATTCCAACAGATCAGCTTACCGATAAGCAAATTCAGATCGATATTTTACCAACCTGAGTAAGAGACATCCTGATATTCTATGTCCGAGATGGCAAGTCTCAATTGATAAAGAATATTCAGGTCAGATATTTACCAACCTAAATCATGATGCCTCTTATATCCGAGATGATTATTATGACTAGTCTTTATTCACCCAATCATCTACCAAAGTGAACTATCATATTGACGGACTTGATCGTTCTACAAACACCCACAGTGGTTTCTACAACCAAGCAACAGTTGGCCACGATCTCATATACGGTTGATAGATACAGCCAAATATGATCTCATGTCCAGCTCATACACATAGTTGTACGTCAGCTCACTTATAGGTGGCTCCTTAACCACTTAACAAACTCCTCTAACAGCCTAACAAATTTTGAATAGCCTCCTCAACCTCTTATAAATAGAGGGCTAGGGATCCTCTATGGGTAAGATCTGCTCTCTGAAACTAGGAGAGACTCTATCAGTAGGAACTAGCCCAAATCTTAGCTCCTATCCAATTCTCCTCCAATTCCATTCGATCACTTGCTCTCCACTCTTTTCATCCCATTCTCAAAGCTCGAACTGACTTAAGCATCGGAGGATCAAGAACCAGAGGATCTCCATCTGGTTTCTTAACTAGTTTTGCAGTTTGGAAGAATTTCATCGGATTGCAAGGATTGCTCCAGTCCAGTCTCATTCGATTCGATCTGTCCTACTCTAGATTTTGAGCCTTGCAGTAACAGATTGATGTTAGAAGAAGGATTGCTTCTAATTTTTTTATAAAAAGATGGTCAAGATATGAGCTTAGCATCTCTCTCCCTACTCTCTAGAAGAAGAAGCACATGAGGTGCCTCCACGGCAACCAATTATTGTTGATCCTCAATAGTTCAGCTTCCTTGTTCAGCAAGTCCAAGCCCTGACAGCAGTCGTTCAACAGCTTCAAAAGAAAAGAAGTAACAGCCAAAGGAAGCTTCTCCTCTGAATGCTTTGTCTCAGCACAGTCCTCAACCAGCACATCAAAATGAACATCACATTGATGAGGCTGATAGTGAATTTGCCCTCAGTACTCTAAAAGTTTAAAGAGAAGATGGTCTGGAGCATAAAGTCCTGGATTTTAAAAGATGTTTGATGGAGATCCAGATAGATGGTCGATTTTAGAATAAAGATAGTTTCAATCTTGGATCTTCTTTCTCTTATGAGATCTTGAGTGAACCAATTTCAAATCAATTCAAGATACCCGCCATCGAGTCTTTTGATGGCTCTGCTGAGATAATAGATCATATCAAGGGTTATAGAGCCCGCATAGCTTTACAAGGGGCTTCCGATGTCCTATTATGCATTGCTTTTTCGATAACCCTTAAGAAGGCAGTGAGGGTGTGATTTTTGGGACTCCCACAAGGATTCATCTCTTTTTTTGAGTAGCTCGGGAGACTATTCGTCACTTATTTTGGTACTAATCGACCTTATTTGAGGTATATGGATAGTCTTTCTTTGTTCAATAATAGGAGGGAGAGGACCTCCGAAAGTATGTGGCTCGTTTCAATGCGGCCATCCTAGAAGTAAAAATTTTAATGAATCAATTTCCATGTCCACTTTGAAAAGAAAACTTCAGAGCAATCGTCTAGTCTTTTCTCTGAATAAGAACTTTTTGGACACCTATGATGAGATGCTTGATCGGATGCATAAGTACGCTCAGATCGAGAAGGAGAAAGCTATCTTAAGGCAGGCAAGGAAGGACAAATATGGAAAGAAATGATTGAGAGAGAACAATGAAGTACCGTAGAATGAAAACTCAAATCGATTCTGAAAAAATCTGAGGTCAAGAAGTCCACCTTAGCATTTTAATTCTTATGCCTCTCTATCCACCCCCTGAGCTCAGATTCTGATGAAACTTGAAGAAGAAAGGTATCTTCGAAGGTCTGATCCTTTGAAGGCTCCTCTAGAGAAGAGAGACAATTGAAAATACTGTCGCTTACATCGAGACCATGGCTATGATACCGAGAAATGCATGCAGTTGCAAGATGAGATAAAGACCTTGATGCGTCGAGGTTACCTCGATAAATATATTAGGCCGATCAAAATCATGGAATACAGGCCTCTAGCAAAAGGAACTTGTTGTTGGATTTTCTACAGATGCTAATGCATGTGAAATTCAAAATTTTTCTAAATCCAAAAGTAGTGAAAAAATTAAATTAAAATACTTTTAATCTAAAATGCATTCATCATATGAAAGTACTTATAGATCTAGTTCATATATTGAAATTAATATAAACTAATTTTAGAATGAATGAGAAAAGCCTATGATCAATTCACATACCTAAATTGCTTTTCTTTTACCTCAAATCTGTAACCCGGTTGAATCTAATTCAATCTCTGGATATAGGGTTGATCAGGCTCTGAATCAGCAGCACAAGCATCCTGCCTCTATGGATATTTATAGGGCTGACCTTAATTATTTTCTCTTGGATCCTACTTGCTTGAACTGAAAGCCTGAATAGGCTTGAACCAAGTCTGGATAGAGATCAACTTGTGAACCCTTTTGATCTTTCTTTCTTGATTCTTGAAGAAACCAAGAACCTTACTTAATCCCTCAACTAATCAAGAAGAACAACAAATAAGAAATGGTTGTAACTAACTCTCAACAACTTGAGAGGAAAGAAGAAAACCAATCAATCTTGACGCCAACTCTTGACACCAAAGAAAAGATGCCGTCTACTTCTCTCTAAGATCCATAAAGGGATGCTTAGAGAGAGAAAAGGCATGGGCTAAAGAGAGAGAGAGGAGGGGGGTGTGGGCACAATAATAGGTGGTGGCAAGGATGGGAGATCATGAGATAATGAGAGAGGTAAGGCTTAGTTCTTTAAATAGACATCATAAGAATATCCTAATCAAATTAGGATCCCTCCTCCTAATCATATTAGAAGTCCTAGCCATAATATATTTAGACCAAGTAAATAGGGCACCACCCATAATTCACCCATGCCCACACCCAGTGTTAGGCGTCCGATCATATGAGACTCAATTAAATGCTCACAAATCAGTCCATATGATTTTATAAATTCACTTTAAGGGTTCTTGATCAAATCAAGATAAATAAAATCTAAAAAACTTTTTTTGATTTAATTCAAGCCACAAATTAAGCATCCAACCATTGGAGGTCATTGAATTAAATTCAATTAGATTCAAATCAAATATAAAAATTGGTTAGAAATTTTTCACATAAGCAAACCAACTACAAGAGAAATTAGGTTCACCTAGATTCTAGCAAAGTTAACATGAACCCAATAAGATTTTCTAAATTCATATAAATTGATGTTTCATAAGCCCAATTATAACTAATCAAGATCTTCTCTCTTTATGTGTGACCCTATAGGTTTAATTTTGTCTAGTAGTAAGACATACCATGATCTCTATCATAGGTATCACTGAAACCCCTTTCAATAGATCAGAATAATTTCACTCTAACTCGATAGGGATCATTGATCCAAAATGATCCTATTGAGCTCTCACAATCTAAACATTGATATCTAACAATATGTAGTGGCAATCCAGCAAAATCGAAGTAGAACCTTTAGGTGTAGTTAATGTATGATATAGTCCATCTATCGTGAATCCCGACTAGATGTCAGGTTATGGATAAATCGTCAAACCTCATCATCGTCATATGATAGATCCGACCAGCTCAAGTCCATTAGTGATTCTAAATAATTTTTTTTTCATCAATCACATTACTATGACCAAAGACTTATGAACTCAACTTTTTAAATTTCATAAAACTACTTTCTTCTATCAAGATCGATAGATCCCATCAGATGCACACATTGCTCCCACAGTTTAACCAACTGAAACCAACATCCACTACAAAAGCTCATAATTGAGTCAATACTTATGTGTAATCAAACTACAGCAGTCTTACTATGAGCAACTATGACATCGCAGGTCAAAGAATCAGTCATACAACTACAACATTGAGATGATCACAGATGATTGGATAGAAATCTATGTGATCTCTCGTATAATCATGCTCAGTACTAGTTATTCTCTAATAACTTTCGTACTTGTTGCTCAGTATTTCTACACCATAGACTAGAGACTCATCTATTCTGAAGGAGACGAATCATGTGTTGGTCTATCTGGATCAATCATCATCCCCATGACTATCCTATGATTGAGAATAATTTAGGAATCGATCATACATGGCTCTAATTCTCAATATTTGAGAATATATATCATAACATCAATTTCAAGGATAATTCAAGGACTCATAACTCTAAAATGAAAAAAAAATTATTTTTATTAATTAAATCAATAGTTTAAATATAAATTTATGTCATAGAATGAATAATATGTCATCTAATAATTGGCTTCTAGGATATATATCTAACAATCTTCTATTTGAACTAAAGCCAATTGGTCATTAATCTAAGCTCCATCTTCTCAAGGTGGGCTTCTATTTTGGACTGACTCAACTGCTTTGTTAGCAGGTCTGCCACATTATCCATGGAGTCTACTCTTCACACCTCGATATATTACTTCTCGAGGCAGTCACGTATGATATGGAATCATCATTCAATATGCTTTAATTCTGATGAGATTGAGGCTCCTTAGCAAGTGCTATGGCTCCATTATTATCGCAGTACAGTGGTATGATATCTGATGTCATTGCACCAAGTTTCGCAGTAAATTTTTTGAACTAGAAGTCTTCTTTTGCAGCATCCGAAGCAGCGACATACTCAGCCTCTGTGATCGAATCTGTGATGATGCTTTGCTTGGTACACTTTCAGCTGACTGCACTACTATTGCAAATGAACACATATGTCGATGTAGACTTTCTATCATCGGATCCGATATAAAATCTGAATCTGTATAACCCTCAATGCATAATTCAGGTGCTCCTCCAAAGATTAAGAACAAATCTTTAGTCCTTCGTAAGTACTTAAGGATGTTCTTCACAGCTATCCAGTATTTTTCATCTGGATTTGACTGATACCTGCTCGTGACACTCACAGCAAGGATAATATTAGATCGAGTACAGAGCATAACGTATATGAGACTGCTTATCATCGAAGCATAAGAGATCCTACTCATGTGCTTGATCTCCTCAAAAGTGGTAGGACACATCGTCTTGGAGAGTCGAATACCATACCTAAGAGGAAGCAAACTTCTTTTGGAGTTTCTTATGCTGAACTGCTTTAGTGTTTTCTCTATGTACAGCTTTTATGATAGGCCAGGCATCCTTCTAAATCTATCTCTCTAGACCTTTATCCTAAAGATATAGGATGCTTCTTCTAAGTCTTTCATGGAGAATTTTTTAGACAACCAAGCTTTGACTGAGGTTAACATGTGAATATCATTTCCAATAAGGAGGATATCATCCACGTACAGTATGAGAAAGACAAGTGCACTCTTACTGATCCTTTATAAGCACAAGATTTTTTTCATTTTTGATGAAATCAAACAAGTTGATCGCATCATCGAAACAAAGATTCCAACTCTGAGAAGCTTGCTTTAGTCCATAGATGGATCTTTACAACTTACAAACACGATGATCACTATTATCGAATGTAAAACCCAGAGGCTGCTCTATATAGATATCTTTCTCAAGATATCAATTCAGAAAAGTAGTTTTCACATCCATCTATCAGATTTTATAATCATAGTGAGCTGCAAGAGTAAGTAATGTGTAGATGGATTTCAACATAGCTATAGGTGAAAAATATCATGATTGTCAATACTTTCACACTGATTATAACCCTTCATCACTAGTTTTGCCTTATAGGTTTCTACCTTACCATCAACAACTTTTTTCTTTTGTAGATCCATTTGTATCCAATAAAAATAATTCTCTCAAGTGGATCCACTAAGGTCCATACCTGATTGAAGTGCATTGAGTCAATTTCTGACTTCATTGCTTCTAATCATTTTTTAAAATCGATGTCCGATATCGCCTCATCAAAAGTACTAGGATCATCACCATGACCCCGATCTCCCATAAGAAATGCTTCCTCTACATCCTCTTTCAGTATATCTATGTATTTTTCAGGAAGATGGGAGATTCTACCTGATCTACGAGGTGGAGGTAGAATATTAATTACTAGCTCATTATGGATGGATTTCTGAGGATCTATAGCTCGTTGCTCTTTAGAGACATTCTTGTCAAGCTCAACTAACCTCCCACTACCACCATCCTGGATAAACTATTTTCTAGGAACGTGACATTGCAACTCATAATCACATTATGATTATGTAGAAATAAAATAGTACCCTATGGATTCCTTGGGATACCCTATAAACTGAGCTGCAATAGATCTGTCCTCCAACTTGTCAGCTTTCTGTCTCTTGATATAGGTTAGACATCTTCAAGTCTTAAGATAACTCAGACTTGACTTCTTACCATGTCATATCTCATATAGTGTGATAAGAATGGATTTAGAAAGAATTCTATTTAAAATATGCATCGCGGTAAGTAAGGTGTGTCCCCAAAGAAATACGGATAAATCAATGAAGTTCATCATGGATCGGATCATATCTAATAGGATCCTATTTCTCTTTTTAGATACCCTATTGAGGTGTGCCGGAAGGAGTCTATTGAGAGACTATACCGTTCTCTTTAAGATATTCTAAAAATTCAATACTTAGGTATTTCTCTTCTCGATCAGATCGAAGGACTTTGATAGGTTTACTTATTTACTTTTCTACCTCATGTCTAAATTCTCTGAACCTTTCAAAAGTTTCAAACTTCTATTTTATGAGAAACACATATCCGTTCTATGACAGATCATCAGTAAAGATAATGAAGTAGCTATAACCATCCCTGATCTGCACAACAAATGGGTCACACACATCGGTGTGTACCAAGACTAGTAACTCAATGGCCTTTTTCTCTTGTCCCACAAAGGATAATCTAGTCATTTTTCTTGAAGGCATGACTCACAAATCGAAATTGACTCAGATTTAACCAAGTCTAGGATCCCATCTTTTTCAGTCTATTTATCCTGTCTTCTCCAATATAGTCAAGTCTATGGTGCTACAAGTACCTATGGTTAAACTCATCTCTAGATCTCTTTTGAGCTACGGCACTCACTACTTGCTTATTTAGATTCACATTAGCATCAATATGTAAGTGATAAAGATTGTCAATCAAAAGATCAGATGCAACTAATTTATTTTATAAATAAATGAAATAATAGTCTTTATTAAATCGAAAAAT
>KE507520.1:0-14301 GCA_000441515.1 Elaeis oleifera
AAACTTCTACAGTAAATCTTTTACTGTTATGTGTTCAAGATGAAATAATTTGTGATGAAAATATTAAATAATTTTATTTATTTATAATTTATGTACTAATACAAGAAAGAATACAACCGTCAACAGACTGATGATTGATTTTGGGACACTATTCCCAACAAGATGTATCTTAGGAAATATCGGGTCAATTGACCCCACAAAAAATTTAAAAATATCAAACATGTATATACTACTAAGAAAAGCCAAAATTAATCCACTAATTTTATGAATTGATCCCATATCTCATTTAAAATTTTAAATAAAAGATAAAAATATCATATAATAAAATAATTATGACCACATTCTCTCTCTTTAATAATATATATGTGATGTCCTACCTCTCTCTCCTCCTAAAGTTTCCGACACCATTCGTCCACCTCTTATATTTAAACCCCATATCAATATACCATATTAAAAGATAAAAAGAATAATTATGACCTACATTCTTTCTCTCTCTTTAATGACTCATATATCCCACCTCTCTTTTCCTCTCTCATACCATTTTGACCTCTCTCTCTTTCATTCTTTTCTTCTTTATTCATTACTTCTTTATTATTTTTAATACCTCATCTCAACTCCATGGTCCCTATCCATCCATCCCTTACATTTAAACCCCACATCAAAATATTTTTATGCTCTAATGAATTCACATGTAATAGAAAACCATTTGTTCTTCTTGTTTTTTTCTTAACTTAAATCAGGTATATCTATTTTAGCTTCTTTATTTCTCTTCTTTTTTTTTACTCATATCAAATATGATTTTGTTATGGTGCTCTTTTATAATATGTTATTATAAAGAACATTTAAGATATATACTATATATTATTTTATATATATTTTATTATTTAAAAAAATAATATTTTTTTCTCTCCCTGTGGCTCCTCCATCTGACCACCACCCTCTGCTCATGGCTTCTTAATATTCTTATTATTTATCCTTTATATTATATTAATTTTACAAGTAAAATTTCTGGATCTGCCACAAGTCATATCCAGTTCTAACCAAACTGATCCAAAACAGAAATCTATGGCAACAGATATCATTAGTGATCATCATTAGTATACTTTTTCTTATTTTGGAGTGGTTTTTAAGTGTTGTTCTTATGTTGGGACTAAGGATGGCAATGGTGGGGTACCCGCAAAATTTATCCTACCCATATCTGAACCCGTTTAAAATCTTACTATCCGAACCTAGCCCAAATCTGGTTACAAAATTAAGCAGAAATCCTAAACCTGTCCCATTTAAAATGGTATATCGATCGGGTACCCGAACCTACCTGACTAACCCTTATTTTTATTCATGTTATCATGAGAACAAATCCATAAATTGAAAATTTTGTAGCCAAACAAGAATCGTTTCGATCAAAAATCTCCATATCCTACAAAATATCATGCTTCTACTAAGATTAAGCTCTCAAAAACCCAAGGGACCAACTCACACCACCACAATCAGAATCTAAAATCCCCTCTGACCTCCCTTGGGATCTCTTCTTTCCCACATATCTCCAAAATAGAGAATAAAATGAAAAGCAAAAAAAGTGAAAAGAAAAAAATTACCAATCTACGTGGGAAAAGGCCTTACCTTTAATTATTTTCTTTTTCATTGATTTTTCTATGTTTTCTTGATTTTTCCTCTATTTTTCCATCCCTAGGAGTTTCATCCAAGTGGGAGATTTGGAGCCTTTCGATCAAAAATCCCTCAATCCTACAAAATATCATGCTTCTACCAAGATTAAGCTCTCAAAACCTAAAGGGAGTAACTCACATCGCCTTAGCTCCCACAAAGAACCTAAGAAACCCCTCCCATCTCCCTCAAGTGCTCTCCTTTCCTACAGATCTCCGAAGAAAGAGACTGACGTGAAAAAAAAAAGAAAAAGAAACAAATGATCAATACATGTGGGAAAAGAATTTATCTTTTGATTTTTTTTTTTTCTTTGTTTTCTTTCAATTTTTGCTTTTTTTTCATCCTCAAGAGTCTCAATTAAGTGAGAGGCTTGAAGCGGTCAATAGAAAAGCTTAGATATTGGCTAGGGCTTTAAATTGATATTTTATATAAACAGATTCGGATAGTTGGTACTCACTGTCTAAAGTTCAAATCCATTTCAAATCTGAACAAATTTTAGTTTTAAATCTCAAATTTATACCAAATTTTATTAGAATATATTAAATAATTTTATTAAAATTTGAGATAGATCAGATATTTAAAAAATCTGTCCGGCTATCATTCCTAATTGCAACTTCCAACGACAAGTCAGAAAAAAACATAAAACTCCTCGGTCCTCTTGGAATCTCTTGGGCGGATGCACATTGGTGTAGCTTGGGCGAGAACAATCTAATAGGTCAGGGTTTTTTTTGAAGTTTTTTACAGTATCCATTATTGTCTGTCTCATGAATCTCTTAATTATAGCCTGAACGGCATTTATATAGACTTATAATCTTTTATTTATTAATAAATTATTATTTTTATAGCTCTATACGTGAGTGTGCGTTGTCTTGTCTTTTTTATGCATTCTGTTTATTGTCTTGTTTGCGACTTTGATTTTCCACCGTCGGTATGCGTGGATTACTTTACTGTGCAGATGATGTTAGGGTACCATATGCGTTGAATTTTTCTAAAGGTTGAGTCCGTGATAAACTGACGAGCATTTGCTATTCACATGCACAGCTCACCATCCACCAACTCACCACGCGCTGGCCCATTCTTTTTTTGCCCCTTCCCTTCCCCTCCCTCCTTCTGGCCACATGGCACAGGATCCGCGTCAGCTGCAGGCCGGATCTGCGGTTTTTACGATCCGGGCGTTTCAAAAGTTGCAACCGTAACACGTCGTGGCACCTAAAGCGAGCACCCACATCGCGACCTTCCCTTCCTCCACGCGGCGGTATCCCGCGCCCTATAAGGGATGGCCCTGCCTCGCGGTATTTAAAGGAGCTCCGTCGTGGCCACAGGAAGCATCGATCATATAAATCAACCCAAAAAAAAAACAAAACTAGAAAGGGACCCGTCCACATCCGACCCCATCCATACAGAATCATAAGCGGAGCTTGTGGGGAGGAGAGAAGGGGAGAAACCGAGACCCAGAGAGAGAGAGAGAGGCTAGTTCTCGTCCACGTCCCACGTCCCACGTCCCAGCCAGCCACAGTATAGAGGAGGGGAGAGAGAAAGAGAGGAGGGGGAGGCAGGAGGAGGTGCGATCGGTCAAAATGGAAGCTGCTCTGAAGAGGCTTGGCCTCTCCAACGACGGCAGGAGTATGTTCCTTGCGGATCTTTGCAGCAGCAGGAGAAGAGCTACGAAGACTGCGAGTGCTTTCTCTTCCTCCTCTTTCAACGCCTCCTGGATCCGAGCCGTCCAACCTCCGAGAAAGCCCGCCTTCAGCCTCCTCATCTTTGTTGACAGGAAATCGCTCCTATGGGCTCCTGTCTCCTCTTCTGCTTCTTCCCTTTCCGCATCCACAGCTGCACCCGAGGTATGCTCTCTCCCCTTTCTGTTCTGAACGTGTCCGCTTTCTTCTTCTACCTAGGGTTTCCATTTCTTCTTCTACTTAGGCTTTTCATTTTCCACTTTCGTACTCAATGCCCCGTCATCACTCTATCGATCATTTTAACCTCGTGCTTCGGTCCTACTCGTCCATTTGATTCACCTTCGTGCATTTCCTTTTGTTTTGCCCGGTTCGACGACTCTGGGCTTCTTCGGAGTGCCATGCTTCTTCTTCTTCTCTAGGTTTTGGCGTTGTAACATCTGAAATCGTGCGGCAACGTTAATTTACCCCATATGCAGCATCGCTTGGCGATTCTTTAATGCTTGAGTTGGAGGGCTTTTGGTGCTGTTGTAACCTGTTCATGACATTTTATACGCTTTATTCTGTGAGTTGTCTCTTGATATTTCATTGTTGACCTTTTTTATTACCGGGTTGCACCTTTACGCCATTTCCAGTCTTGTTCCTCTACGGTTCAGGAAGCTTATCCACAATCCTAGAATAGCTGCTGCGGTTTCGAGTAATTCTGGTCTCTGAACTTATTTTCTGTCGTCGTATTTCTTTTGTTCTTTAGATGGAACACTGCACCACGTATTCTTCATTCCGTTTTCTTTATTTATGTGTATATATATATATACACACACACACACACACACACGTTAGATTCCATTGATTCTTTTCATCTCCGACTGGGATGTGTCTTGCTCTGTTGTATCTCTGATGTGATGTCTTCATTCGTAAGTATGAACTACTATTAGTATAATGAAATCACTCGCTTGGACGGTCATGTATCTGAGATCCAATTGATGAAGAAGAAATTGCGGCGTTCAGATTTGTTTGCCAGACTAGATTTTGTGGGACCTTAACAATAGAATTACTGAATGCAGGCAGAGGAGGAAACTAGTGATGGTCAGATTCAGACCAGAAGTGAGTCCGGATATTTCCTTCTTTCTTTCTTTTAGCTTTTCTTTGTCTTCGACCATACCTACCATTTGCCTAATGCCTGCTGCTTCTCAGTTCATCTGAAGACCGCACGCGTGAAATTCCTTCTGCGGAAGGAATGCCTGTTCGGTGAGCAATTTCTTCTGGTCGGCGACGATCCCATGTTTGGTCTGTGGACCGTCCAAGGCCATTCCTTTGGAATGGTCTGATGGCCATGTCTGGACGGCTCAGCTGGTGAGACCGCTGCATCTCTCGCGCGTGCGGGCATTTTAAACATACGTGATATATTTTGTAAATTGATCACCGACTGTCGGCCTCATATTGTGAACCAGGATGTACCTGTCGGGAAAGCAATTCAGTTCAAGTTTATTCGACGAGGCTTGGCAGGGGAGATCACTTGGCAGCCTGGCCCTGACAGAATCTTGAAGATATGGGAAACTACGAAGACTATTGTTGTTTCACCGGACTGGGACAATGTAGAGAATGAGGAGGAACTGCTAGCCATTCTGACAGAGGAATCAATCGTCATGGAGGGAAGCCTGCAGCCGGCGATGGTAGAGATGTAACTGCTGAGACCCATCTGCAGAAGAGTGATGCTACAGAGATCCAAGGACGCTTGACCGACGAGAATCTCTCAGAAGGCATGGGTGATGCGAAGAAACAGAACAGCTACGAAGCAGATAGAATTCTGGTCCCTGGCTTGGCGCCTCTTCCTGTTGCAGAGACAGCTTCAGTTTTTCCTAAAGATGCAATGACTGGTGGGATGGTTGCCGATGCTTTGCTTGCATCCAATGAAACTGAGGTCTGCAACCCATCGCAGGTAAATGTCTGATAAGGTGTGGATCTTGATTTTCTTTCTATAACCAACGCGGAATTCATGTTAGGTTCTTCCGCCTTACTTTTCAGTCCAGCTTTCTTCTTCTAAAAATTGAGAGACTTGTATTCCGCTTCTCTTATCCTGCTAATAAATTGGATGCATCACCTTTTGACTGCCCGATGTGATAATTTGTTTGCAATACGCGATTCAGATCTATAATGGAGGATGGTGTGTGTGTTAGTGCAATGCAGTGCAATAAATAAACAGATATCTGCGATATTGTGCCATCACAGGAAACCAATGATTTGGTGAATTGTTATATGTATGACCGTAACAGAGTATAATGTGGCAATTATAAGAATATGGCTATGATGATAATCATTTTAACTTCTATCGATTATCATGGAAAATGGAAAATACAAATTTAGCAAATAATTCTTCCCATGTTTCATTTTTTTTTTACTCTTAATTCTTAATTCACATTTGTTATTGGTTTAGTTATCTGGGGAGGAAAGGAAACCTGACATACCCGAAGGAAACCTGCTCGATGAAGAATCCTCAATACTGCCAGAAACCTCTAGTGGTGATGATTCTGAAGAAACACAGAGCTATGGTGGTGATTTCTCCGAGGAAAAACTTCATCTGGAAGGATCAAACTCTCAATCAACAGCTGGTGTCATAAGGAACGACATCCAGTGGGGCAGGAGAACACTGCACCAGCTCCTTCTGAATCTGGGTTTCAATATAAATCCAACTGAAAGTGCTTGACATCCAAGCATAGATTCAATTTCATCTTTCTCCACATTTCAGGATGGCTTCGTGCAGGTAAAACGGAGCTTTTCAATCGTGTGCTTTCATCGCGTACTTCTTTCAGCTGTATGTTACTTTGTTCATTTTCCTGTCATGGCTTGCAGATTTTTGTAGCATGCAGCTGACGGTACCACGTAATATGGCTGTGGATTTGTGTATGAACTGTTGTATGGTAGTTCTTGACCTGCATGTAATGATATTTTCATTGCTATGAGCGAACTTTATATCCTTTGTGTGGTCATTTGAAGCAAAGGGATGCATCAATAAGTGTTTGTCCTATCTTGAGATGTGTCAAATACGGGACCGCAAAGATGCTCTATGCCATACATTTCATGAGCTCGCGTTTGTTGCCATTATTCGCTCAGCAAGCAGTATGATATGTCTCAATGTGTGCTCAACCCAGTCTGGTGCAACCTAACACAGTGCCATTCTGAGAAGCCAATTTGGCGTGGTCATAACTTATCAACCTGATTAAAATTGTGGGAATCAAGGCGGCTGTTCTGGTAAATTTAAGTGGAAAGCACCACATCAGGCTATCTTTTATACACAGCATGATGTCGCCAGCTAAGGGGCATGGCACAATCTGTAAGCCAGATATTCTATCAGTGCAAATCCTATAGTACCGAACTTCGCTGCAAATCCCAGCACACAGATAACTCCACAAACATCTAGTTTAAAAAATAATAATCCTCATTTATTGACACAATCTTTGTATTACAGAAGTCATTTTTCAGGCTCAACATCAAGAAACAAGGTGCTTTACACAATAGTTACATCAAATATCCCCTTCACTAAGCATATTTTAAATATAGTGACAATAAAAAAGAGCTTCCGTGGTCGCAAGGGTCCTTGGGAGAAATAATTTGGTTATCTATTTTGGGTCGTAGAAGACATAATTGTGTCTGCCTGACTCTTGAAATTGTTAGATCTTATGGTTGATCTGTGCAGGAAATTCCATACGTCGAGATGCATGTCCGTCATGGCTGAGTATGCTTCCACATAAACTGTGTTGCAGATTGTTTGGCCAATCAAGAAACAAACTCTGAAAATATAGAACTCCCAAGCAGAAGTTCCCTGTTGAATTTAGAATGCTTTGAACTAAGGCAAGATGCACGAGCTATGATAGTTGGACAAACATAAATTGCCTATGGGCCTTCAAACCACTCCAGCGAGAAAAGCAAGAGGGTGTAGTCTCTCACCCGCTGGTTAGGTGTAGTCTCTCACCCGCTGGTTAGAAGATTTGATTGACATGTTTATCATATTGAGAATATGGTAGGTTCTGTAACCCTTGCATCATCTCTTCCTTGGAGAACTATTGGAAGAGATGGTGGCAACCTGATCAGAAGAGATCAACTGTTGTAACTTGTAACTGAAAGCAAAATAGATGCGATGCATGTTAGACCAAAATTCATGAAATAGTAACTGTATAATCATTTTATAAGATCAATTCATTTTGCACAAAAACTTAAAATGACATAATGCAATAGTATAATAATAATGCACTTGTATGATAATGTGAATGCAATAAAAGTGCAAGAACTTTGAGAACATGGTGGATTTTATATGTTAAAAAATTAAAGGGAGATATAGGATATAGAATGTAGAATGAGCATTTTGAACTATTAACAAGTCAGGAACCTCCTTTCCCAATGAAGTTCAAATGATCGCAGGCCTCTTAATAGATGACACCTGGATGAGTAGATAACTAGATATAGCTAGCAAGTCACAACGTCAGATCATGTTTCATCTACTCTCTTTCATGATCAAGTGGCCATGCTAGAGGAGGATAGCAAGTTTGGCGGCTCTTCCAAAATAGGAAATGGATCCTCTGATAGTACCCCTCTTGCAATAAGAGAAATAGTTGGCATTTGGAGTTAATGAAGACACATAAATGTGTGTGTGTGTGTGTGTGTCAATATATACATGCATGCATACACAATTTGTATAGTGAGCCTGCATTCAAGGGTCACAACAAAAAGGAGAAGCAAGATTTGCCAGGATTGGAAAACAGATCGGCAAAGATAATCATGAAATCACATTATATTTCCACATGGTGGATGCTGTCTTCCTTTTCCAATAATACAGGACTGATTTGAAGAGGATGAGAAAAGCAGCTGGATGGATAAAGAGAGAGAGAGAACAAACTCAGAGTGAAAAGAACCACTTTGGAACAAAATTTGACATAAAAAATATTCATGAAATGTATCTGAAATTCAAAATATCCAAAATTCAAAAGTATCCCCTTTTAGCACAGTATAAATAACAATCCTTCAAACATCTAAGAATGGCTGATAACATGAATATGAAAATAATTTATCAAACAAATTGTTAAGTTGAAAATAGATTGGTTCTTGTATGGCCTAGGTAAGTCACAGGCACTATGTTGCTCCTTGTTAGTGATCTCTTTTCAAATAGGATCAGATCTCTATTTTGCTAAGCTCCTACGGATACAGACTTTGGAATATTCAGGACAACATTCCTTTCCCATATTTCTCCACCACTCCATGAAGGGTTGCTCTTCCATTCAACCCTGATTGCCTTATTCTACAAGATTTCTTTTAATTATATTTATGTCTACCTACTACCGTTGACCTATGTGACCTTTTCTACTACATCATTCCACTAATAATCATGGAGATCCTATAACCTTCATCATCCTCACCATAACATGCTCTTCCAGCATACTCTGTTCTAACTAGTGCTTTAAAGTGCTCATCATCAGACTATCCCATACAATGACTGCATAATCTTCAATACTTCTGTATTAGTGTTAAGACATCTACAGAAGACTTCCAGAAGCAATGGCAGAGAAGGTTGCTTAGCATCAGACTCACGTCAATGAAAACAAGAGTACCTACTTCAGGAAATCTGATTTGCTAAGAAGTATAAATTTCTTAAATCCACTGCAAGAAAGGGGATTCAGAAAGCATAAATATCTGAAACAAGTGATGATAAAACAACTAATCTCTTTCCCAGCCCAGCTCAGATTATATAGAATTTAGACACTGATACTAGAACATTCACATCTTAATTCTCAACTTGTTTAGATAGTAATTATGTTTAATGATAGAATTCTCTCTTAAACTGAAATAAATTCAATAACTAGCTATGTGTGATGTGAACAAAAATTTTGCATGTAAAGATAAGTTTCTACATTTTCTAGCCCCCATAATAAAATCCTGCAAAAGTTCTGGCCAAATTCTCATCGCATGCTGCACAGTGTAGAACATTCTAACAATGTATGATAGAACTTGCTGCATCACCTTCCAGAAAATCTATCACCTGCATCAACTGTAACATGTTTTGCCCTCCAAACAATTTCTAGTCAAGTCTGTCAACTTGGCTTCTTCCTTATCACAAAATTTTTCAGAATTATCTATAACCTGTTTATGCACTGAATAGGAAAACACATAAACGATAATAAAAATATGATGGACATAAAAGGTTAGGTGAAGTCTACACTCTCCACATTTTTTTGTCTTAAACGAAGCAATTAATTTGATGAATTTTCGGACAACATAACTCCCCAGGCTGCAAGGTTGTGACTCTCTATTGCATGTCATACTCTAAAGAAAGGAATTTGGCCAACAAAAAAACTAATTCAAGAATCAAATCTTTCTGTGAGATACAAAACAATCAAGAAAATCTCCTCCAAATTCTTGAGGCACAGGATGAAGGTTCTTCATGACATGCCAACTTCTATTTTCCTATAAAATAGAAAGGATGCTATTTATGCCACATGCTGTTTGCATATTATGGCAAATTAACTAGGATAACATTCGTATAATCCTTGCATCTGAGTACCCCATGGTGACCAGTAGATGTATCATCAAATGTCAAGACCTTCAACACTTATAATACATGGATACCAAAAGTCGAGCTCTACTATAACATGCCTCAACTCCAATATATGTCAAATATTGGAGCAAACCAAATAGTTCCAGTAAATGCAATCAATACTTACATTAAGTGTCTTATGTTTCAAATTAAAAAAGCTTCCTAGATATGCTTAAGTGACTTCAGATACCTCTAGGAATGAGGGAGAGGGTTTTTTTCTTTTTATAGATGTTAACCTTCAATGAATGGTATAGTTTTAGAGTTTGTGATATTGATACAAAGAATGGAGTATGGATTCGGATCTATGGATTTGGATGATGACTAGATGATAAATTTATGATGTTAATTCTATTGTATAAAGCAAGCCTTTATGTATAGATCAGTACTTAAAACATTAACATAAAGTATGGAGCATGCTATTTTGATAGCCTGTTGTGCATTTTGGATACCTTCCTTACATGTGTAAATAATACATATTTAGTCACTATTGTATTCTAGCCTTCTTGCATCCTACATTCTTAAGATATGCCATATTGGTATCCATATCCTCTTTTATTTATATCACATATCCATGTCTATGCCTCAAAGGCCTACAAAATGATGTCTCATTTGGGTTGTCAATCCAACACAATTTCACAGTGTTTACTGCTTCCCAAAACCTCCTTTTTAAAAAATCTTCTTCCACAAGAAAGGAATTAACACAAAAAAGAAATTATTTCAACCTAAGAACTAAAGACTCATTTTATTGGAAAAGCATTCTGCTCTTCAAATTATCAATGATCTTTGCTCTTGAACATACATCAAGTTGTAATTTCATACAAGTAATAGCTATACTTCATGGTAGCGCAAAGTTAAGGATAATGTTCTCAATGAAAATGATAATACAAGAATACCTTTCTTACACATGTAAATAACACATAATTAGTCACTATTGTATTCTAGACTTCTTGCATCCTACATTCTTCAGATATGCCATATTGGTATCCATATCGTGTCTTATTTATATACATATCCATGTCTATGCCTCAAAGGCCTACAAAATGATGTCTTGTTTGGGTTGTCAATCCAACACAATTTCATGGTGTTTACCACTTACAAAAACCTCTTTTTTAAAAAATGTTCTTCCACAAGAAAGGAATAACACAAAAAAAGAATTGACTTTAACCTAAACTAAAGACATTTTATTGGAAAAGTATTCTGCTCTTGAAATTATCAATGATCTTTGCTCTTGAACATACATCAAGTTGTAATTTCATATGAGTAATAGCTATACTTGGTGGTGGGTCAAAGTTAAGGATAATGATCTCGATGAGAATGATAATACAAGAATGCAATAAGGTTTGCTTGCATTGATAGGTGATGGAAGTTTATTATGTGCGATTATCAAGCACACATGAATAACCACTTTGAATAAACTGGATTGGCTTCTTTTGGAAAACAATTTCAAAGATAGATCTCCTTTACTTTTAGAGTCACCACTTCATTAATTGCTTTGTTGCATTGTATTTTTCAATTAACTATTCTGTTGGAAACATGCATACATGCATACTTGGTCGTCCTTGAAGAAAATCCTAATGTACAATTTGTCAAACCTATTTGTTTATACATATGTAATACAAACACCGGCATTGCCACTAAGCTTAATTACTAGATGAGTTATACATTAAACATCAAAACATGAAGACAAGGCTTGTGCCTTATACTTGTTGTCCCACAAAAAAGATATTAAAGACAAAGATTCAGGTCTCAGTAGGACGTCCTGTGCGACATCGAGTCGGGTACCATCCGATGTGTCGGGATAGGACCGTTCTGTTAGCATCCCAGCATCTCGATCAGGATGCCTTGGGACATCCTCTGTCCCGGGACGGCGGCACATCTCGTTCCATGAAAAAACTGAGATAGCCCCATGCACCACGGGATTTAAAACCTTGATTAAAGGAACATCCATACACTTTGAGAAGGTAAGGAACCGATGGCGGATGTATTTGAGAAAATGTGGGGTCAATTGACCCACAAAAAAATTGACCCCATGTGTATATACTAGTAGGAAAAGTCAAAATTAATCCCATAACATTAGACATATATATATATATATTAGTGGAAAAGCCAAAATTGATCCCACTAATTTTATGAAATGACTCCATATCTTATATAAAATTTTGAAGAAGGATAACAAAAACCACATCAAAAAAGTGATTATGACTTATATTCTCTCTTTAATGACTCACATATCCTACCTCTTTCTTCCTCTCTCCCTCTCTCACACCAATTTGACCTCTCTTCCTTTCTCTCCTTCTCTCTCTTTCTTTATTAATTACTTCTTTATTTATCTTTTAATATCCCAATCCAACCCCATTCATCCACCTCTTATATTTAAACCCACATCAATTTATTTTTTATACCTAAAGGAATACATTAAAAGATAAAAAGAGTAATTATGACCTATATTCTTTTTCTCTTTAATGACTCACATATCCCACCTCTCTTCCTCTCTCATTCCACTTGGATCTCTCTCCTCCTCTCTCATTCTTTCTCTTTTTTTATTTATTACTTTTCTATTTGTCTTTTAATACCCCACCCAACCCTAGGGTCCCCATCCATCCACCCCTTATATTTAAATCCCATATCAATTTATTTTTATATCCTAATCAATCTAAATACAATAGATAACTATATGTTCTTGTCTATATTCTCAACCTGAATTAGGTATGTCTCTTTTTAGCTTTTTTTTGTAACATTCTTTAGTTTTTTTTCTATCTTCTCCTTTTTTCACTCATCAAATATATATGATTAGAATAATTTTTTATTAGCCATTATAATTTAACATGTAATAATATCTAGGATTCTATTATGGTGCTTCTTATAATATTTATTATAAAGATATTTAAGATATTACATATTAACTTTTTCTATATTTATTTTAAAAAATAATATTTTATTATTATTTTTCTTTCTTCTTTCTTCCTTGCAGCTCCTTTGCTTCTTTTTTTGTATTGACCCCAAAAAGCAAAATTCCCGAATCCATCATTGTAAGGAACTATTGCCAAAAGTTAGTAATTAACTTTCAAATTGATGAACTTGCCCTGCCACGGATTGATTCTATTTGTTTCACAATCTATTAGGGATAGCTAAAATGTCCAAATTTCCAAAGCGATGAAGAACAATGATGAAAAATATTACATTGATGAATTTGAACACTTCTTCCCTTGTGAATTGGGAGTTGCTTTAGAGTCTTGAGTGCCTGCTTAGCATTTTGAGAAGAGAGAAAACACCCCAAAGAATCCTAGAGAATAGATTACTGCCTCCTCTCTCTGTCTCTCTCTCTCTCATTTTTTGAGCTCTCAAAGTAGATCGGCGGCCTCCTCTCACTCTCTCTCCCTCTCCCATTTTGAGCTCTCAAAGCTTCCTCACAGCAATCCACTGTCTTAGGCATTAAGCTGTATGTCTCTCTCTCTCTCACACATTCTCTCTCATTGTTACTTTGTCTCTCTCTGTCTCACTGTTACTTCGTCTTTGTCACAAACAACTCTATGCCTCTATGGGTGTGGGTGTATATGTGTTTGCTTACAATTTTGTGTGTGTGTGAGTGGGTGGGTTCTGTGAGTTTGCTCTGTTGTGAGTGGGTGTGTGTATTTCCATTCTGTCCAACATCTCTTGGACAGTGAAAGTGGAAGACTAGAATGAAATGCATGGCATAAAGTCATGAGCATGGTCACGTAAGTGAGCTAGGTGTCCTCATGTGGGTAACTTCTAAGAGGTGGCACCTAGTATGTTAACTAGGTAAGTTATTAATTATATCCTTGCCAAAAAAAATTATTAATTATATGTTTAGGTTGAAAGTTCATAACTGTTGAATAAAATTGTGGGTTCTTAGTTATTAATTCAGTCACAATTATTGATAGTTAATGCACGCTACTGCTTGGGTTCTTTCTTTGAATGGAAATGCTGATATTTGTGATGCACATAAACAATAGGAAAGAACTAATGCTAGTATTACATTTGAGGTGTGGTGTTTATTGGTGTGGTCCTTCTTCCATTATTCATAAACTACAGTTTGATGGAACTTCTACTTTTGAATGTAGGAAAAATAGATCTAAGATATTAGCTTTGTGATACTGGTATCTCTGTTTATGGAATCTATATTTATTTATCTTGCCATTTAGATTCATAAAAAACTGTGTGGAATAGGATAGGCAAATGCATATTACGAGTGTAACTTCTTTGCTATAAATAATTCATAGGACTTGTCTAAGTTTCCAAATCTTAATTAAATCTTATAAGAGTAGCCAATTACTTGCTTGTCTAATTGTATTTTCAATACTTGTTTTGAATATTTGTATAGGCTTATGGGTGTAAAATTGATTTTGTTTTTTTAATAGTATG
>KE507520.1:14354-26850 GCA_000441515.1 Elaeis oleifera
GTTTTGAAATATTGTATAGGCTTATGGTGTAAAATTGATTGTTTTTTTTAATAGATGGTGGGAAATCAAGGCATACCACACTACAAGAATGGCCTACTGACAATGAATATGCTTTTATTACCATATTATATGATTGGGTAAAAACAAACAATTGGATCCTAGCAAGTTTCTCCCAGTGATTGGAATTACTCAGATAAAGAACTTAAGGAGAAAACAGGGACCTCATATGGTGTTCAATCATTGAAGGGGAAGTATCAACGATTGAAGAGAAAGCATTTACAATTCTCACTGCTACTTGCCAAAACTGGTGTCACTTGGGACATATCCACTAACAAAGTGAACGCAAATGAAGAAATATGGCAGGAGTTTATTAAGGTAATTACTCTTATTTTAGTTTGATTGTATTTGTGTCTCTTGCTTAGGTAGTTTGATGATTGATGATATCATAAACGATATTAACATGCAAAGAAACCATGAGTTCAAACAATTTAGGAAGAAGGAGGTGAGCATTATGAACTGTTGGGCGAGATATTCAACAAGTCCACTGCCACCGGACAACTTCGCCATGCATCCATAGAGTTACCACCTAATTCTGATGAAGAAATGGAATTAGAAGAAGAGTTCATGGAGGGAGGTCTGCATGTGAAAGTTAGTGGAAGACACTCTACTAAGGATGGTGGGAAACAAACTGTTGATCTTGAGAGCTCTGACGAGTCTCCAGGTATGAAGAGAAAAAGCCTTGGAAAGCAAAGGTCACTGGAAAAAGCAATAAGAAGAAAGGAAGACGTCCCAATTTGATAAATCTCTTCAAGATTGGTCGGCGTCACTGAGCGTCAGAAATGAGTTGAATATGGCTAGGCTTGAGAAGTCAAAGATTAGGTTGGAGAAGGAAAGGGATGCACCAATCAGACTTCATTTGTTAGTGATCCTTATTCCATTGGTGCATGCATGGATGCACTGGATTCCTGGAGGGATTGAGCAAGATGATTACTTGAAAGACTCTTCCATACCTCAGGGATCCTATGTGAAGGGAATGTTCATTAGGCTGGATACTGAGAAGAAGAAGAGATTCATCACTAAGCTATCTGACACTTTTCCTAATCCATGAGTTGCATTTAGGACAGTAGTAGATTTATATTTGTCTATGTTTTGTGTTTCAGCTGTTCATGTTGGATGACATTACGATAGGGCTAGTCTTATGTTTTACTTTAATTGTTGTTTAGTACCATGATTTGTGTATTTGTGGTTGTTTGTGTTGGATAACACTATCCTATGACATTATCTATGCTTTATGTTTAATTTTCATTGATATTGTATGAAATTATCTATGATTTATGATTAATTATCCTTCATATTACATGTCATGCCGTATGGTTTGGGTTATTTATTGTTAACATCTCCTGTATGATGATTGTATAGGATGGATGATATTGATATTCATGAGTATCTTGAGGATGGAGATGGTGATGGAGATGATGAAATTGATGAAGATCTGGAGGACATTAGAATGCTTAGTTTAATGAAGAATTATCAAGATAGGATGTCTCGCCAACCTTGCAGGACATCTATCTTGCAAGGCCGAGAATACATACTTGAGCTTATGAACATGTATCCAAAGAGATGCTTTGAAAGTTTGCGACTGATGCTATATGTGTTCAAAGCATTGTGTGATCAATTACGATCATTGTCGGTTAATGCTTTGAGAGACAGAGATATATTGAAGAAGGTGTTGGTATGTTCCTACTAGTTATTGCACAGAGCCATCATTTTTGTATGGTTGCCGAAGATTCCAACACTCACCTCAAACTGTACACGAATGGTTCAAAAGTTATTAAAAGCTGTGTGTACGTTCGGGACACTTATCATACGTCCTCATTATAATGGGGAAGTCCCACCTGAGATTCGAAACAATCCAAATGGATATCCATACTTTAAGGTATGACTCACATGACAAATGACCTTTTTCTTAGAATACACTTATTTTAATTGTTTGGTCTGGCTCGTATGATAAATTACACATTTTTCTTATAATATACTCATTTTAATTGTCTTACATTGCTCTTAACTTATGCCAATTTTTGTAGAAGTGTATAGATGCCACAGATGGCACTCACATCGAGTGTAAGTTCCAACTCCTAAGCAAAATAGCTATCAAGGACGTAAAGTGCATGTAACTCAAAATGTAATGGCAGCCTGCTCTTTTGACATGTTGTTCACATTTGTGTACGCCAGATGGGAGGGAACAGCAAATGATTCTAGAGTTTTCTTTGATGCAATCACACGAGATGCATTAAAATTTCCATTGCCATCTCAAGGTATGAATGTTCTAATTTATTATGTTGCTCTAACTTGGTGTTCATCAAAGTGTGTTGCTTATAATCTTTCATACTGGATGTTGGACAATTCAGCTGACTCCCCGATTCCAACTTTCAATCGGCCTGATAAGCACGAACCGCCGACTATCAATCGGTTAGCCGATCAACAGTCGGCTATTCTCAACCTTCCAGACAAACTTCGACTATGACGACTCAACTGACTTCATACCGATGATCATCGGCATATCAGAATTGTCGACCGATGATCATTCGGACTTCCACAATTACCGACATATAGTCGACATATTCAGACAACCGACATAGAGTCGACATACCAGAAACTACCAGTGCAGAAAGTGCATAATAGCCAGAACATGATCAGTGGTGGGTATAACTACCCATCCCACAATCACATAATACCGAAATAAGTGGGATCCACGTGTCTAACTGTTACAAATGGTTACCAACAACTCGTCTATAAAAAAAGTAAATGAATAGCATTTGGTAAGACACTCTTTTGAGCTGATACTCTACCTCTCTAAACATTCATCTGCTGTTCACCACTCCCCACTGACTTAAACATCGGAAGAACCCCTCCGGACACAATTTCCATCAATGCGGACTTCATTTTGCAGGTGCTCTTCACCGGCGACGGACGCAACAGAGGATTAGCCGCAATAGATTGGCGCACCAGGTAGGGAGAAGATACGAGAAATCATGACAAAAATCAGAGCTCAAAACAACTCTACAGGATCCGCAAGACAATCTTCCCATCGAAAAGATCTCCCTCCCCCACCTCCAATGGCAGAGAACAGCTCTTCACGTTCTGTAGTCACTACAGATGCATAAATTGCTGCTTTAATGCAGCAAATAAAGGTGTTGACAGAGGCGGTACAGTCTCCAACAACAACAAACACAACAACAGCAGCAGCCGCTGGCAGAGGAGCTAGTGGCGCATTCAATGCCATCCAAGCACAGCCGCTGTCCTCCACGACACTCTCCCTCTTCATCTCCAGAATGACGACCGTCTCAACATTCTCATCGAGTCGAGCAACCATTTTTTCGACATTCTTATCATGCTGCTCATCATTCACGATGATCTCCCTCTCCTTTCCGTGTACATAGCATCAAGAAGGAGAAGAGACCGCATGTACCTTCCACTTCTCCATCCTCAAGTTCTTCAGAGGATTCTACCTCTGAATTTTTTCAGCAAAAGCGACTCGATGACTACGAGTGTAAATTCAAGGAGATCGACCGCCAACTTGCCCGATCCAAGTGAAAGATCGAAAGCCCTCCAACGACTTCGGTTTCCACATTGCCCAACTTCTCTCTCAGCATATCTTGGACGAACCAATCCCATCTCGATTCAAAATGCCACATATGGAGCCATATGACGACTCCACCGATCCAATTGATCATTTAGAGGTTACAAGGCTCTCATGATGATCCAGGAGCAAGTACAGCATTATATTGAGAGCAACTCCAGGGACAAGTACAAACATCAGAAGAGGCCCTGGAGTACAACATTATATGCATAGCACTTAATACATCTGATACACCTTGTTTCAAATGAACCCCTAGCCTCCATATCTTCTTATGGCATTGAAAAAAAATTAACAAAAGAGAAAATCAAGGACATTCTCTGGTACAAAAAAGAAGTTCAGCAACCCGCCTTTTACTGCAGGTTTACTCAACATGAATGAACATAGCTATGCAAATTAAGAACCAACCCACAACAGTGTTGCTAAGAGTACATCAACCCAGAATGAGAGCAAATCCAATTTTTTCTGCAATTCCTGGGGAGCAGGGATTTCCAAGGCCAAATGCCTATTTTGCCCTCAGCAGTTCACCAAAGTCCTGTTTTGTACCTATTTTGGGTATATTATATAGTGCACAACATCTCCCAAGTGACAAATTATGAAGAACCCAGCCGCATATTCAATTTCTTCCTTTTTTATATTTTAAGTGATTATTAGCAAGTGCCCTGAGCATAGCATCTAAAAATAATTTACAAACTGACATTTCTGTTGCCCAGACAAACAACCAAGAGGAGGTGAATTGGGTTTTAAAACTTAAACAAGTATGTACTGAATTAACTATTATGCCTTTAATGTAATTATGCAGTAGATGCAATATATGAATGAAAGAATAAAGAAAGCAAGCATACACACAAGGACAAGAGGATTTTTATAGTGATTTGGTGCACATCCAGCACCTACGTCCACTCTCCAAGTAAGAATCTTGGGAATTTTACTATAATCCTTCAAGATTACAGTTGGAAAGTTTTAACCAGACTCACTATCCACAAACCCAGTTGGTTTTCCCTTTGATTTACCAACTATAACCTTTACACGCCTTAACCAAAGCCACACAATCCAATTTCAGGGGTGGATTGAATATTCCCTTAGTTTCAGCCCCTGCTGAAACTAATTACAGTAAACAGTGAGAAACAGAAAAATTACAACAAATACAGCTCCTTAGTTGAGCAGGTTTTGTTGTCGATGTAGCTCAGTTGTTGTCTTCTTGAATGCTTGGAATTAATGCTGTTCAATGATTCTTCAATGCTCTCAAAGAATCAAAAAAATTTAGATGGGAGTGAATGAGCTTTTTTGAATATTGAAATTCAGAAAATCCTCTTTTTTTCAATGGAACAGTTCTATTTTAAATGCTCCTCTTTCTTCATTTTATATATTGAGCATTCCCATCAAGTTTGAAGTGAATAGAGCTCAAAACTAGCCGTTTCTGACCAATGGGGGCAAAAAATAGCCGTTGGAAGCTTTGACAGACCGAAAAATCACATTTGAAACTAGTCGTTGAGGCTGTCAGACACCTTCGAGTTGGCTCGAATTGACTTTGAGCTGGCTCAACAGCATCCACCAGAAATCGACTTTCTATTTTCTAACAGAGCTGGCTCGGATAATCTTCAGACTAGCTCGGCTATCAGAATCCAAAACAGCCTTCTATCATCTTGAGAGAGCTGGCTCGAATCCATCTCGAGTTGGCTTGGCTGTGTGCCACGCCAAATTATTGAACCCGTACCATGCCAGAGTCGGCTCGGTTGCTGACAGAGTCAGCTCGACTTGCCCACACTGATTTTCTTGAGCCAAACCCTCCAAACATTGATTTCTTCCTTATGTTGATCAAAGAGCTCGCTTTCTTCCACTATTTTCAACACCTAAAAGAAAATATTAGTAATTGTGTACTTTAATGTTTGGTCATCATCAAAATCACTTAGGGAGGCAACAATCTCCCTCTTTTTGATGATGACAAAATATTGAGCACTCATTAAAGAATAATTACTATGATCAAGAAGTACAATATGTACAATTTAATTACAAGATAGCCAAATGCATTCAGTTTTCATATTTTTCATATTTTCAATAATGCTCCCCCTTACATTGTGCAAAATTATTTTCAAGTTGAATTTTAAGTTCCAATTGAGCTCATTATGCTCCCCCTTAGATTATACCAAAAAAATGTTCATTTTTCATTTTTACATTAGCTTAGATTTCAATGCTTTTAAGTGTCAATGCATGTAAGTTTCAATGTATTGTCTGTTGCTTTCCTAACTCTCCCCCTTTTTGTCATCATCAAAATCACATGAAAAGAAATAGAATGAGATTGTTGGTAGATTTACCTTTGCAATTTAATTTCTAGGTTAGACTTGATTATTTAATTTAATGTAATTCTGATTAAAAATTTCTTACATGAAACATTTACAGAAAACATCCAGAATAAGAAACAAGTAGACAAAAAGATAAAAAAGAAAATATGCATTAATTATTAGGTGCAGTACAGATTTGTATTGCTTACAAAATGAGACTTCCAATAATACAACATCCAAAAAACAAAAGATTAACCTAGATATAGGAAAATCTACGGTAAAGGCTCTAGTCTTCATCTGTCAGTTCTTCTATATCAGGATCAGGGGAATAGGACGATGAAGAGGAAGGGGTTTAGATTTTGCTCCGGGTGCGAGCAAAAGGGCCGAGACAAAGGGGAGGAAAGCCAGTGCCAGGTCTGACAGTGGCACTGAATGGAGGTTTAGGACTGGAAGAGTAGGGCTGGCTAGTGGAAGATCTGAGCTGGGTGGAGGGTGGTGAAATCCGAGACCAAATCTAACCTAATTGCTCCTGAGCTCGATGAAATGCAATAACAAAAACCTCTGTGCAGACTTGCTGAGAAATCATGATCTCCTCAGCTCGTCGAAGAATCCTAACAACCTCTCTCTTCAACTAATCAACCACCTTAGCAGTCCCAAGCTGCCTCTTCTAAAAAATATCCAAACTTTGGGATAAATTGCTGATCTACTGGCTCAATGAATCAAAAGTCCCTTAGTGGATGAGACCCTATGATATGAATTATTAAAGAGCTGAAGAGTCAGTCCGCTGATCTGTAATGGGTCTGTGGTCCACAACTCGCTCCAAGCTCTCTATCCTCAGTGTGATTCTGAGCAAATCTCCACAGAGCTGCTGGATCTAGGACTGAGTGTGCTCCTGAGATACTTTTTGGCTCTGTAAGATCTGAGTCTTGAAATCCTCGAACATCCTCCCCATCCTATCAAAATTTGATCAAGAAATCCCTCTGTAAATACTGTGTCGGACATGCGAGGTATGCGAGGGAAAGCTGGATGATGCTCATCAGCCACAGACGCGAGGTCGGAACAGGAGGATAGTGTGGAAGGGCCAGCAGCAGGTGCAGGGGGTAGTGCTCGAGCAGAATTAGAAGGGGAAACACTCAAAAGACTCTGAATCCTCGGGCTGTTCTCCTTCTATTTCAGGTTGAACACCCTCAACCTGTCTGACCCACTCATTTCCCACTTTTCAAATTTCATACGATGGAGAGTTTGTACAGAATAATAGCCAGCATGCTTGAGTGATTGATAATCCTCTCCATCCAAATCTATGCCAGCCTCTCTAAAATCAAGGTAACACCATTCCATATGGCAGACAGGCCTTAATTTTGATTTTCTCCCACTGTCTTAATCTATTCAATCATGAAGAATAGCAGGTTAATTGCAGTACCTTCAACCATGTGAGACATAAAGCCCAAGTCCCTAGAGGAAACCCAATCGAACCTCCTAATCCTTGAAAAAAGTTTCTGTCGACCATGCTGTGGAGGAGCTTTAGTTCAGCAGGTAGAAGGTTGACATTGTTGATGTCAAATTTCTTCGGAAGTTTTCTGCCCAGGAGCTTCTCCATTGCCTTAAAGTCATTTGGCATTCCAATATTCTATAGGCCAAAATGGGCATTTCCAAAAGGTGCCCCAAACTACGTTGATCCAAGACAATTTCTGCGCCTTTTACTTTAATTCAATCGACTCAGAGCCCAACTTCATATTCTTGAAAAATTCATGAATACGGTGGGGATAGGTATGTACCTCAAGCGAACATATCATTTTCCATCCTTGCTGTCGGATCCATGATCCGATCCTAAACTTTTGCTGGTCCAAAAATCCAAAATCAACCTTCCTTCCAGTTGTGACAGCTTGAGATGCCATAGAAATCCGAGCTAGAGCAGAGGTTGATGAAGATAGGATGGATCGAGCAGAGCCTCTGCGTGGCCTCTTTGATGAACGAGTTTTACTTGATCCAGCTGCCAGTCGTTTCTTTACCTCGACTACACAAGATTTCTGAGCCATATCTTGAAAATCCAAGTAGATGAGGGATGGATGAAGGGGAAGATGGAATTTTTGAAGAGAATGAGCTTAGAGCCGAAAATAGAATAGGGCAAGCTTGGGTGAATAATGAACAGGATTTTGAAAAATTAGAAGTTTAAAGTTGAATCCCGACACATCGAGCTAGCTTGAGCATCCATTCAAGATGACTCGACAGTCGAGTTAGCTCGACTGTAGAGTCGAGCCGACTCGACCCATAATTTCAAAAAATTTGAAAGATTTTAAATTAATTCAATAAAATTATGAAAATAAGGATCAAGTCAAGCATTATAATAACAACAAACATACTGAAGTAAATTTATTGAAAAAATCATAAATTCTTAATTCATCTCGAATTTCATTAAATCTATCTTCATTTAAAGATTTAGTGAAAATATCAGCTAATTATTTTCAATCGAGACAAATTCAAGTATAATGTTATTATTTTGAATATGATCTCTGATAAAATGATGTCTAATTTCAATATGTTTAGTTTCAGAGTGTTAAATGGGATTTTTAGTCAGATTAATGGCACTCGTGTTATCACATCTTATAAATATTTTGTTTTGCTTAATTCCAAAGTCTTCGAGTTGCTGCTTAATCCATAGTATTTGAGCACAGCAACTCCCCGCAGCAACATATTCAGCCTCAGTCATTAATAAAGCTACCGAATTTTGCTTCTTGCTATACCATAAAATTAAGTTCAACCTAAGAAATTGGCATGTGCCACTAGTGCTCTTCTATTTATTTTACATCCTCCATAATCTGCATCTGAGTATCCTATTAAATTAATTGAGGATTGCTTTGAATACCATAATCTCAAGCTTGGTGTGTTAACAAGATATCTAAAATTTTTTAATAGTTAACATGTGTGATTCTTTAGGATTAGATTGGAATCTTGCACACATGCCAATACTAAAAAGAATATCAGGTCTACTTGCAGTTAAATAGAGTAGAGAATCAATCATACCTCTGTAGAGCTTTTCATTTACACTTTTACCATTTTCATCTTTGTCAAGTTTGCATGTGGAACTCATTGGTGTGCTGATCTTCTTTGCATTCCCATACCAAATTTTTTGAGCATCTCTTTTATGTACTTGGTTTGGTTGATGAAATGCCTTCCTTTGATTACTTGATTTGAAGTCCAAGAAAGGTCAACTCCTCCATCATGCTCATCTCAAATTCTTCCTGTATTAACTCAGCAAATTCTTGATAAAGATCCTCATTAGTAGCTCCGAATATGATGTCATCTATATATACTTGAACTACAAGAAGATCATCAATTTTCTTTTAAAATAATATTGTCTACACTATCTCTGGTGAATTATTTCTAATAAGAATTTGCTTAGTCTCTCATACCATGCTCTAGATGCTTGTTTTAATCCATATAAAGCTTTATTTAGTTTAAAGATATGGTTAAGGAAAGCATAATTTTCAAATCCAGAAAGTTGTTCTACAAAAACTTTTTTTTGAGATATAACCATTCAAGAAGGCACTCTTTATATCCATTTGAAACAATTTAAAGTTCACGAAGCAAGCAAAACCAAGTAATAGTCTAATGGCTTCTAATCTGACTACAAGAGCATATGTTTCGTCAAAGTCAATCCCTTCTTCTTGATTATATCCTTTTACTACCAGCCTAGCTTTGTTTCTAATTACATTATCATATTCATCTAATTTATTTCTGAAAACTCATTTTGTTCCAATTATGAGATGGTCAATAGGTCTACTAACTAGGATCCAAACATTATTTCTTTCAAATTGATTAAGTTCCTCTTGCATAGCAATCATCCAATTTAAATCATTTTCAGTCTCTTTTATATTTTTAGGTTCAATTTGTGAAACAAAAGCAAGGTAATCAAAAGTATCTCTAAACGAAGCTCTAGTTCTTACTTCTTGTGAAGGATCACCTATGATAAGGTCTCTTAAATGGTTATGTGCATACCTCCATTCTTTGGGCAGATCACTATGCTCCCTAGTTACCTCTTGTTCAGCACTCTTCTCTTATTCATCATCCTTTGTTGCTTCATCATCTCTTTAGATTGATTTTTCCTTCAAATTGAGTTCTTTTAATCTATTCTCCAGGATATCTATATCATCATCAAGTCTTTTTTTCTCGAATAAAAATTGTTAGCTTCATCAAAAATAATATGAATGGATTCTTCAACAACTAAGATACTTTTGTTGAAGATCCTGTATGCTTTGCTGGATATGGAGTATCCAAAAAAGATACCTTCATCCAACTTAGTATCAAATTTATCTAGATTATCTTTTTATGATTATGAATAAAGCATTTGCAACCAAAAACATGAAAATAATTAATATTAAGTCTTTTTTCTTTTCAAAGCTCATGGGGAATTTTATTTAAAATCGGTCGGATTGAAACTCTATTTAGGATGTAACATGCTGTGTTTACGGCTTTAGTCCAAAAGTATTTGGATAAATTCCCTTCACACAACATGATACGGGCTATATCTACTAGGGTTCTATTTTTTCCTTCAACTACACCATTTTGTTGTAGGATCTTTGGTGCAGAAAATTATATTCAATTCTATTTTATTGCAAAATTTTCAAAATTTTGGTTTCAAATTCTGTTCCATGATCACTACGAATACAAATTATTGTAGTGTTCTTTTCATTTAAAATTTTCTACAAAATTTTGAGAAAATTGAAAAGATTTCATCTTTATGTGCTAAAAACAAAATCCATATGAATCTTGAAAAGTCATCTACAATCACAAGTCCATATTTTTTACCACCTAGGTTTGTGGTCCTAGTTGGTCCAAATAAATCTATGTGAATTAATTCAAGTGATCTAGAAGTCGAAACAATATTTTAACTTAAACTCCCCCTAGTTGTTTTCTAGTTGACAAGCATCACAAATATGATCATATTCAAATCTTAACTTAGGTAATCCTTTAACTAAGTCATTTGAAATTAATTTAGATAAAGTATGCATGCTAGCATGTCCTAATCTATGATGCCATAGCCAATTAGTTTCTTTGATCTTAAGATCATTAACAACAAGACATTAGCCACTCTTCATGGCTACCTCATCGAGATCAACTAAGTAGATGTTGCCACGCCTATATCCAATAAATTTGATGTTATCATCAAAGGGACTAGGGACTATGCAAGAAATAACTTAAATATTACTTCAAATTTTTTATCGCACAATTGACTTATACTAAATAAGTTATGCTTTAAATTATCAACTAACAGAACATTATCAATGAAGATAGTAGGGATAATCGAAATTTTACCAATGCCGATTATTTTGCCTTTGCCATTGTTGCCAAAAGTAACTACTCCTTCATTTCAAGGGTGAAGAATTTCTCCTTATCATCCATCATATGCCTTGAACAGCCGCTGTCCAAATACTATTTCTTTTGATCCATTAGCTGCAAGGCATTCCTACAAGAGAATCAAGCAACATTCTTAAGTATCCAAATTTTTTGGATCCTTTAGGATTAGCAATCATGGTTCTTTGAAATCCAGATTTTTTTAACTGTTTTTTCATTAAACTTTCTTGTATTACAAACATAAGCCTTATGTCCTACTCTACCATAGCTAAAGCAAGTGATGTGAGAAGTGCTGCCAATAAAAGGTGATGCAGTGAAGAATTTTTAAAAAATTTTGCTGCTTGTTTGGTTTATAACCTAGACCAGCTCTATCATATACTCCTCTTTGATTATTTAGTATCATTTGTAATTTTTCAGAGCTGCATGTGAATTTTTCTACCAACGGCTTTAGTCTATCTACTTCTTTCTTTAAGATCTTATTTTCTACCTTCAATTTATTATAGTTTTCAAGGATTTCTTCCTCCTCTTTGATTAGCATCTCATTCTCAATTTTCATATCTTTGTTTTTCATGCTAATTTCTTAAAATCTTTCATCAAATCATATAAGGCATCCTGTAGCTCTTCAAATGTAAACTCTAGAGAAGGTTCTGAATTTACCTCATCTTTTTGTGCTATGAAGCACAAGTTGGCTTCATTTTGGGTCTCTTCATCTGAACCTGACTCATCGCTGTCGCTCTATGTCGCAATCATTGCCTTTTTCTTGCTCCTTTTGAAGGTCTTCTTCAATGTTGGACGGTCGGCTTTGAAGTGACGGGATCTTTTGCATTCATAGCATAAGGATGGCTCTTTTCTTTTCCTTTTTTTTGCCTGCTTGGCTCACCCTTGGACAGATTTCTCTTCCTAAAGCCTTGCCTTCTCTTTCCTATGAACTTCTTGAATTTTCTGATCACCAAGGCCATATCCTCATCATCATCATCTTCAGTGGATTGCTCTTCATCTTCTTCAACTATAGTGGACTTTAAAACTATTGTTTCTTCTTTCGACTCTCCTCTTCCATGTGCTGCCCCATCGCCAACTCGTGTGTCATTAACGATCCAATAAACTCCTCAAGCAGCAACTTGATCAAGTCTTTTGCCTCTTGATAGCTGTGACATTTGCCTCCTATGTTCTGAATAATGACTTGAAAATTTTTCTTACTAATTGATAAGTGGTATATTTTTATATT
>KE507521.1:10831-36932 GCA_000441515.1 Elaeis oleifera
ATTGAATTAAATCAAAACCATCCTATACTAGCACAAATATGGAAATCAAATTTCACTAGCTATAGGAATAAAATAACAGTCTTTCAAATCTAATCTAATCCTAATGATAATCGAAGAGGATAAATGCCAACAGCTTCTACAGTAACTTTTGCTCCATTACCAATCCGAAGGATTATGTCACATTCCTTCAGCCTCCTATTTCTATTAGACCCTACATTGAAGTACATATATGAGCACTCAAACCAAAGTCCAACACCCAACTAAAAGTAGAAAAAACTATAAGGTTAGATTCAATTACGAGCATATCTTTTGAAGGTTTATCACTCTTTTTAGTCTTCAAGCTCTTTAGGTAGAGTGGACAGTTTCTCCTCCAGTGGCCTTCAGCATCACACTGGAAACACTTCCCTTTGCTTCAGCCTTCTTCGAAATGTTCTTCTTTGGTTTGCTCTCTTTCTTCTGCTTCTTCATGGGTTTACTCTCCTTCTTCCAATCAGAATTTTTTTGGATGAAGAAATTCACTCCACAGCGAGAACAGTGTCCCTTGAACTTTTCAAAGTTTCCTCAGTAGTGACCAACATGTTGACCAGTTCGAGTATAGTGCAATCAAATTTATTCATATAAATTTATAATTAATTGACTATATGAACTTATAAGAAATTGAAGGATCAAATTTATTAATAATTTTTTTGCATATCAAGCCCGAGCTTCCCAAGCTCCTCAATGTCCTTGATCACTATCATACAGTGCTCATAGACTGACTGTCCTTCGTGCATCTTCAAATTGAAGAGTCTCTTAGATACTTTGAAATATGCCGTGTGGCTTTACTCATCATACAACTCTGGCAGGTGAGTGATCATAGCCCTGACAGTGGGCATATGTTTATACTAGTTTTGCAAATCATTTGATATGGAAGCCAGCATATAGCACTTGATCCGACTGTCTTCATCCGTCTACTTTTCATATACTGTTCTTTGCTCAGCAGTAGGATGGTTTGGTAATACTAGAGATTTCTGATCGAGTACATGATCTAATTTTCAGAAGTCAGGACAATCCTGAGATTTCTAAGCCAGTTTTATAATTGATTTCAGTTAAATAATTAGATTCAAAGATGCAGGCTAGAGGGTTTGAAGCTGACATAGTTTAACTGTGAGAGTAGAGATTCAAATTAGACTTTTATACTTTAAATTTATATTTACTCTAGAAACTTTAAGAAGCAAACAATGACTCCCACTGTTTTTCAGATCTCTTTACTTTTCGGATGAAAACGAAAATTCTAACGCGACAATTGAATTTTAGTAGGTGCTGTGGTTCCACCGATGCCATGCACCTCACCTAATAATTATTGGTAATATGCACACTGATGCATGGACAATCATTTGCCCAGATGCTTCTCTAAACATGTTGCAGCATCTTGGTCTCTAAGTTATATGGGCTCACCTAACAGTTATTGACCAAATCTGACCTATCATTCATAAGCAGGTGTAAAACCGTCATTGGGTCCCTCACCTAATAGTTATTGGGCCCAATCTCATCCTCACCCTAGCACAACTCTTTGCTATTAGAGTGGTTGCATATTTTCGATGCAACTGAACCACTGTAACTAGTCAAGAACAATCAATACTGGTACCACGCCCATACTTCTACAATGGTGGAAGACCTATGGACTGAATATTTATGGAGAGATTTAGATTTAGGTCTCATCTAATCAGTCATTATATGATCAATCTAATTGGTATGAGCTAAACCAAACTACCAAGCAACCTTATTCAAGACTCAATCTTTCAAATTAGCCAAGTAAATAGAGATCGATGGGGTCTCCCTGTTGCTTTTCTTAGATACCAATAAATTAGCCAGATCAATGAATTGAACTAATTAAATAATCACCTCTCAATTACTTATCTTAGACACCAATAGGTCAATTGGTCTAAATAGATTAGCTTAAGTGAATCAGGCTCTAGTCATCAAGCCAAATTAGGTCTTTAAGTTAATCGATTCTACATATGGGATTTAATTGATTTGATCAACAATAATTGTATGATCTTAAACTTAATTAACCTAATTCTAATCAATATTTGACTTAGTTTGATCAATTAATTAATCGAATTAGAACCATTATGTTCAAATCAAAAATCTTAAATGCAATCTAATTATATGACCTAATTTTTGATTTACTCATGATCAAAATTCTCATGCATAAACATAAATTTTAGATTCTAAATTAATTTTAGATCTAAATTTTTTACATAAAGGTAATTTTAAATCATGAAATTAATTTTTAGATTTAACATACAAGCATATATCTCATATATGTATGTAAAATTCAGATTTAAACTAAAATTCAGATTATTATATGATATCATATATCTCATATATAAATCATAAAATATATTGAAACTAATTTTAGACCTAAATATATAATCATACATCTCATATATAATAATAAATCAGATCAAAATAATTTTTAGATTTATATATGCATCTATATATTATATATACATGAACTAGAAAACTATCTAAAATAAATTTCAGATCTATGCATGCCTTCACATATCGAATATATGATTTGAAAATTAAATCTAAAATAAATTTTAGATTCAAAGCAATCATCTATACATCTCACATATCAAGAAAAATTAGATTTTAAAACTCTTTTCAAAAATATGTATATCAATTTCATGCTTATGAAATCCGTAGCTCTGATACCACTATTGAAATTTCGTATCAGGGCATGCATGTACGTTTTAAATTTTTTTTTAAATAATGTAACAGAATAGATTATTAAATATTTTTAATCTAAATTATATATGCATAAAATAAAGAACACATAGGTCTACATCATATATTGAAATTGAACACATACTGAATTTTATACTGAAATTAAATATGTGATCAAATCACATACTTGTTTCATAATTTCTTTCTTCAAATCTGGATCTAAAAAAAGTAGATTTTCTCTAAGCTATGCAAGTATCCGACCTCATGGGTATCCACTTAGGATCAGCCTGAAACATTCTTTTTGTTGTTAATCTTTTTCTCCAAGAATAATCGCCCTGTGAATCTGAATGAAACCTGGATTGTGATCAACTCTTTAATCCTTTCTTTGATCTTTTCTTCTCTTCTTCTCTTGATTATTAAGCAATTAAGATCTAAAAATCAGCAAAAAGAAGGGACGCCCAAGCTCCTCTTGAGCGTGGAGATGGAGGATGCCCAACTTCTTTGAGCATTGGATCCAAAGAGGAGAAGAGAAGGAGGCATGGGGGACCTTGTGGGAGGCGTGAGCTGCTAGAAATCTAATGATAAGAGTCTTAGAGAAGGCTCTTTTAAATAAGAAAAGGTTTAAATCTTATTCAAAATTAATAGCCCCTTAATATAAGTCCTACTTGCATTAGGAATCCTTATTGTCTTAGATATTTCACCCCCTTTAGGAGATCCATTAGGTGCCAACTATTGGAGCCTTTGCATCTATTTTTTCACACACCACATGGGGCCTAGAGGATGCCTCATGCTGGTCTCACACGCCCTCTTTTTGGTGGGCATGCCCAACTTAATCAAATCAAGTGGTGCCCCATGCAAACAATCAAGAAAATTGATTAAGGGTTTGATCCCTTAATTCATATGATCCAAAACCCTAGGCACCCAACAGTTGAAGCCCAATGAATCTAATTTATTTAGATTATTAGCAGGTAATTAACTTAAATAATCTTATCAAATATAAAATTTAAGTACAAAGAGAAAATTGGATTCAACTATGTGCTAGCGAGGTTACCCCGAACCCAATAGAATTTTTCTAAACTCAATTGAGACTTCATAAGTCTAATTACTTATTCCAGATCTAATCCCTTTATTGTATGACCCCATAGGTTCAATTTTATCTGGTAGTGAGATATACTATGATTTCTATCATAGTGTCATTGAAACTCTTTTCAATAGATCGGAATGATTCCACTCTAACTCATCAAAGATTATCAATCCTGAGCAATCCTAGTGAGCTTTCATAATCTACCAGTGACATCTAGCAATATGTAGTGGTAATCCAATAGAACCAAAAAAGAATCTCAAGATATAGTTTACATGTGATTCAATCCCTCTATCGTGAGTCTCAACTAGATGGCAGGTCATGGATAAATTGTCAAACCTCATCATCAGTCATATGATAGATTCAATCAGCTCAAGTCTAATTATGAACTTCATAGAAACTCTTTTCCATCCAACGTACTGCTGTAGCCATACTTTCAGACTTAGCCTCTTAAATTTCATAGGACTACTTCTCTCTATCAAGATTGATAGATTCTATCTAGATGCATATCCTATTCCTACAGTAGACCAACTGTTGCCAATATCTACTACAAGATCTCAATGAGACCATATTTATATATCAGTCAAACTCCAGTAGCCTCACTACGAGCAGTTGTATCATCGTAGGTTAAAGAACTATTTACACAACTAAAGCATCGAGACAATCACTAACGATTGATTAAAAATCCAAGTGATCTCTCATATGGTCACACTTAGTACTAGTTATTCTCTAACAACTACCTGCACTTATCCTCAATGTCTTTATACTGTAGACCAGAGACTCTTCTATCTCGAAAAAAGTGATCTGTACTTTGGTCTATCTGGATCGATCACCATCCTCATGATGATACTATGATCAGGAATATTTTAGAATTAATTATACATACCTCTAATTCTTAATACTTTGAGAATATATATCGAAGTATTAATTTCATGGATGATTCAAGGACATATTACTCTTAAATAAAATAAACTTATCTTTTATTGATCAAATCAATGTATTAAATATAAAATTATGTCCTAGACTTATTGTAATATGTCAGCCGTATTAGCTTCTAGGACATACATCTAATAGATCCATCATGAAGGAATCAAATTTTTTTACATTACCGAGGTGCCTGCTTGAGTCCATACAAGTTTTTCTTTAATCTATATACAAGATGCTCTTTATCTTTAATTATAAATCTCTTTGGCTGCTCCACATAAATTTTTCCTCTAAGTGTCATGCTCCCGATCCGAGATCACGAGCTGTTGATCATAGCAACTGCTATATACTTATGAAGAACTCTCTCCACAAGCATGTAAGGCATTTCAAAATAGATATCAAAAGAATACAATATTATTAATTAAAACACTAAAATCAAATCTTAAATTTAATAACCAACCCAAATAATATCCAAATTCAAATATCTTACATCAATAAAGTTCCATTACAAATAATAAAAATAGATCTAAGTTCAATGAAGGTGATAATGCCAAGTCTTGCCTCAAAAATTCTGTCCCAAAATAATGCCCATATTCATAACTAATTATCTAAATCTAAAAAATAAAGAAAGAGGTGATGAGTTTAGAAATCTAGTAAGTAATGAATATCCCAATTAGATATTTTAGATATTAAATATGATGCTCGAAAATAAATGCCATGAATATCATAAGAACATATATTTCATACAAATTAAATATTTTTAAATATTCATGTACATACATAATTATAAATCAAATTCAAATAAAAATACATAAAGCACAACAGTCTTTGACTACGACCAATGTTTAATTTTTAGTGGCAGGATCTACTAAATACCAATATATAAATTCTATTAGTAGGATTCATTGAATACTAGCGCACAACCCCCACTGACAGGGTCTACTAAATACCAGCACACAACTTTCATTATCATGGTCCACTAAATACCAACACACAACTTTCACATGCATGATCCATTAAATACCAATGCGCAATCCCTACTGATAGAGTCCACTGAATACCAACATATAATCTCTATTAGTGGGCCCATTGAGTACTAACATATAATCCTCGTTACTGAAGCCCATTGAATATAATAGTTTGGCTGAGAGTACAGGTTCAATCAAAGCACTTTTGTAACATATAGATATCATAATTTTCATTGAACATATGTATATTTCATAATAAATCCATAACCATGGTATTCTAGAAATCTCAATTTTCCAAATTATTTGCCATTCAAAATATGATTGCTTAATTCAAAAAATAATTATTTACTTTCAAAATAAATTAAGAAATATCTCAAAAAATAGTTCATTATTTATCTCTGCAAAACACTGAATGGAATATTCATTTAATCCTGAAAGCATCCTTTAGAACCTCTTATTCAAAATATGTTCTTCTATCAGTCTTAAGCCACAACCAATAAAAATCCTAAGTTCTAACATCCTCATAAAGCTGACCAAAGCAGTAACGTCCAATATCCTGATAGGTCCAATCATGGCAGTTTATTAGATCATGATTAGAATAGAAAGCAGATGGTTCAACAAAGATTAAGGGTGATCAGATCAGTAATATTCGACAAAAGTCAAAGTAGAGATTGATACACCAATTGATAATTAGGGACCAATTTAATCAAATAGCTTAATCTAATCAAGATTGGATGTTTGATAAAGTCTCGATTGGTGTGGGCATATTATCCGATTGGTAGAGTGATTCAAAACTATTAAGACTGTCGTGCACCTGCATGGACCTGAGAAGACCTATAATGGAGCCCTCTATAAGAGTCTATGGTGATCCAGACTCTCTAAGGGCAGCAAACACCATGTCCTAGATCGCTACGCATTAAGAATCCTACAGTAGCGACCTAGTTCGTGTCTTTCCTGCTTTTCGGCACTTGGGATGCACTTCCAGATCTGATCTTCCACTCCCAAGGCCTTAAGAACTAGGACTAGGGATGTGATACCTTGGGGCTAGTAGATCTGGATAAATTTGGACCAAATTTCTTGGATGAGGAGATTCCCTGTATGATAAGGACTCCATGGTAGAAATTTTAGTCTGCGTGCTTCCAACTTGTATGCCTTATCTCCCATCTTTTTGATCTCTTTTGGATGATCTATCAAAACACTAAAGACTTCTGATAGAGCCCTCACTATTTTAATCAGAGCATAAAACCCGATCTAGATGGGGAGAATTTTTTGTCCAATAGGGACTATCGGTGCACGCCCTGACAGCAATCTGCATAGCTTTTGCCCATGCTCATCACCTCATGCATTCCCCACTCATGCCCACCTCTGAAGTCTCTTTCCACATCCTCCTCTGATCTTTGATCAGATCAGATGGTTTTTTGGGTGTGGAGACCCCTTGGGCATGGAGTCTTAGGCGGCCACACATGATGAGGCACCCACATGATGGGGTGCCTCCCTCTTCCAAACCCTAGGGTGGCTAGGGCTTGAGGGAGGCACCCCCTTCTAGGGTTTTCTCTTGCTGCCTAGGATAGCATGCAAACAAGAGAAAGAAGGAGAAGTTAAGGAGAAAATCCATATATTGATCTCTTTTATAAACTATTACAATATATGGGTTTATATACCCTAGGGTTTCCACATGAACCCTAATAAATCCTAGCTCAACTCTCATGGCTAATCCATATGAGATTGTGCTCATCCAAGCTCATTTACACCCATAACTTGACCCAATCTTACCTTTGGACATAAATTCGGTCCAATACAAATGAACCCCTTGAGGCCCAAAGCCTCTAAACCTCAAGATCCTAAAGACTGACAGCCTTTATCCTAGGACTCAAAACAGTCCTAGAATCTATGAGCCAACTCTATGGCTCAACCCATGGCCTCCCAAGATTTGGAAGCACCACACATGCACCAATAATCTCCACGTTGGTGCCCCCAAAGCTTAAAAACTCTGCATGGTCCATCTGCACCAATCCTACAGTTGCACACCCAAACAACACCCTATGCAAATCCAACGCCACTGCCAACCTTCTTCAGCTTCTGAGCACTCTTTTGGAGGCCTTTTGGATGACTGCATCCACTACTGAAGATCTTTGCTTGCTCCTTGCACCACCTTGAAATTTGTAGACTTCCTTCTACTTGGCAGCTGCATCACTCGCCCTGGACTTCTTTGGAGAAACTGTAGCGTTCCTAAACCGACATTCGTTGCTACTGAAACTCTCTCCACCTGTAAAGCCACCTCTGCTTGGTGCTCCACCTGAATTTAAAATCCATCTAATGCCACAGAAGTTGACTCTATACCTGAGTCACTCAAGGCCAACCACCCAATGCTACCCTGCTGGGCCTACCGCTGTACCTTGATTACCGTCACTACCCCTTCGGACCCTCCATACTTTGCGGACCCCTCCGAAGCCATCTCGGATACACCGCATCCTATGAGCACCTCTGAAATCTAAGAGCACATCCAACTCTTCAAACCCAGTGACTAAACCTAGAGAATTCCACCCTAGCACTTTATCTTCTTCTGCCCCTACACCAACCGTCACTTCAGCATCACCTGGAGGAACTACAGCTCAATCTCTATCCTAGGCTCAGACCCACCAATCTCAACCCGAGGCTCACCACAGCCTCCTCATAGATATCTGCATCCTCTCTTATTATAACAAACCCATCTGACATGGTCTCCCCAAAGCCTCGATCCACGGTGCCTGCAATCCCACATAAATCCATGCAATGCATCACCGCCACTGGTGCTGGAATCAGACACCTATCCCTACACCTATTGGCTCTAAATATGTACCAAACCATCCTCCATATTTGGAGGCACCATTGGCTAGTGCTCCACCTGAATCGTGACTCCCTCTAGTGCCCCTGCAGAAGATAAAACCTGATCTAAGATTAGCCGCCCAGCATTGTCCTGCTGGACCTTTTACTAAATCTCCACCATCGTTGCTACCATCTCGGACCATTTGCACTCTACGGACACTACAAAACCATCAGAGGACCTTCTCCTCCTCTGAACGAGCTGCGATACTCTATAGATCAGCCATCTTCATCATCTCAAGACTCCGTAAATCCATAATCTAGTCGAACCATTGAATGCACCCCAACTACTTCCCGCCTTCTTACATCCGAAAGCTGTATAGTCACTTCTTCAGCTCCACCTCGATCATTACCTCTTGGGGAACCTCTCCTCTAGTATGTCAAACATGCCTAACACTCCTTATCCACCAACAGCCCCCTGCTGCCCATCTTCCCTAGAGAATCCTATCGCCTATCCGTCATACACCCTGGCCTTTCTACCAAGATCACCTCCAAACAATGTTGGAGCAAATCATGCACCCAAACCTTCTACCCTAAGAAATTTCCTTTCCATCAATCCTCTCAGCCTCCACCTTCAACCCGTTGCCCCCGGTTGGCCAAACCACAGCAATAACAAAGGTAGATTCGAGACATACCATGGAATAGGTGTGCAGATTTCAGCTTTCATGCTGCATGACTTTTTCTTCATTTTCACACTCCACCAGGCTCTGATACTATTTGTTAAGACTATCGTGCACCTATGTGGACCTGAGGAGATCTGTGATGGAGCCCTATACAAGAGTCCATGGCGATCCAGACTCTGTAAAGGCAGTAAACATCATGCCCTAGATCATTGCGCGTCAAGAACCCTACAGCAGCGACCTAGTTCACGTCTCTCCTGCTTCCCAAAACTTAGGACGCACCTTCAGATATGATCTTCCACTCTCAAGGCTCTAAGAACCAGGGCTAGAGATGTGATATCTTGGGGCTAGCAGATCTGGATGAATCTAGACCAGATTTCTTGGATAAGGAGAGTCCCTGTACATGGCAGAAATTTCAGCCTCCACACTTCCAACTTGTGTGCCTCGTCTCCCACCTTTTCGATCTCTTTGGATGATCTATCAAGATATTAAGGACATCTGATAAAGCCCTCTTTGCTATCTTAACCAGAGCATAAAATCCAATCCAGATGGGCAAAAAATTCTTTGACTAACAGGGACTACTAGTGCACACCCTGACAGCAACCTACGCAGCCTTTGCCCATGCTTGTCACCTCGAGCACTTCCTACGCTCATGCCCACCTTTGAAGCCTCCTTCCACATCCTTCTCTAATCCTTGATCAAACCAGATGGCTTCTTGGGTGTGGAGACTCCCTGGGTATGGAGTCTTAGGCAGCCACACAAGGAGGGATGCCCACATGATGGGGCCCTACATGATGGGGCACCTCCCTCTTTCAAACCCTAGGGTGGCTAGGGCTTGAGGGAGGTGCCCCCTTCTAGGGTTTCCTTTTGCAGCCTAGGGTGGCGTGCAAACTAGAGAGAGAGAAGTTAAGGTGAAAAGTTGTATATTGATCTCTTTTACAAACTATTATAATTTATGGGTTTATATACCATAAGATTTCTACATGAACCCTAATAAACTCTAACTCAAAAATTTTCATGGCTAACCTACATGAGATTGTGCAAACTCAAGCCTATGTACACCCATGACTTAATCCAATCTCATCCTTGGACTCAAATTTGGCCCAATACAAGTTAGCCCCTTGAGGCCCAAAACTCCTGAATCTTAAGACCCTGAAGGCTGACAGCCTTCACCCTAAGACTCAAAACAGCCCTAGAACCTATGAGCCAACTCCACGGCTCAACCCATGGCCACCCAAGGTTTAGGAGCACAACACATGTACCAATAATGTCCATCTTGGTGCCCCAAGCTTTGGCAAACCCGCATGGTCCCTTTGCACCAATCCTGCCATCATGCATCTTGACAGCATCCTACGTAAAGCCAACACCACTGCCAACCTTCTTCAACTTCTGAGCACTCCCTTGGAGGCCTTTGGGATAATCGCCTCCACTGCTGAAGACCTTTGTTTGCTCATTGGCACCACCTTGAAATTTGTAGGCTCCCTTCTGCTTGGCAGCTTCATCACTCACCCTGGATTCTTAGAGAATCACAACGTTCCTAAATTGGCACTTGCTGCTACTGAAGCCCTCTCCACCTATGAAGCCACCTCTGTCCGATACTCCATCTGAATTTGAAGTCCATTTGATACCACAGAAGGTGACTCTATACCCGAGTCACCCGAGGCCAACCATCCAATGCTGCTCTGCTGGGCTTGCCGCTGTACCTCAATCACCGTCACTACCCCTTCGGGCCCTCTGCATTTCGTGGATACCTCCGAAGCCATCTTGGATACATCGTATCCCACAAGCATGTCCAAAATCTAGGAGCTCATCCAACTCTTCAAACCTAGTGACTGAACCTAGAGAATTCCACCCTAGCACTTTATCCTCTTCTGCCCCTGCACCTACCATCGCTTCAGCATCACTTAGAGGAACTGCAGCTCAAACCCTATCTTGGGCTCTAACCAATCTGTCTCAACCTAAGGCTCGCCATGACCTTTTTATAGATATCCAAGTACTCTCTTGCTGTAAACAAACCTGTTTGACATGACCTCCCTAAAGCCTCAATCCACAATGTCCGCAGTCTCGCATAAATCCATGCAATACGTCACCACCACTGGTGCTGGAATCAGACACATATCCCTATACCTCTTGGCTCTAAACCTATGCCAAACCATCCTCCACATGTAGAGGCACCTCTGGTTGGTGCTCCACCTGAATCGCGACTCCCTCTGGTGCCCCTATAGAAGACAAAACTTGATCCAAGATCAGCCGCCCAGCACTGCCCTACTGGATCTCCTGCTGAATCTCTACCATCGCTGCTACTGTTTTGGATGTTCCGCATGCCGCAAACACCTATGAATCCATCAGAGGACCTCTTCCTCCTTTAAAATAGCTATGACACTCTGTGGATCAACCATCTCCATCACTCCAAGGCTCAGCAAATCCATACTTTGGTCAAACCACTGAATGCACCCCAACTACTTTCCTGCCTCTCTATATCCGAAAGCTATATAGTCGTTTCTTCAGCTCCACCTCCATCATTATCCCTTGGGGAACCTCTCCTCTTGCACACCAGATATGCTAAGCACTCCTCATCCACCAACAATCCTTTGCTGCCCATCTTCCCCAGAGAACCCTATCGCCTAAGCGTCATACACCCCATCCTTTCCATCAAGACCACCTCCAAACAATGTTGGACCAGCAAATCATGCACTCAAACTTTCCATCATAGAAAATTCCCTTCCCATCAATCCTCTCAGCCTCAACCTTCAACCCGTTGCTCCTGGTTGGCCAAACCATAGCAATAACAAAGGTAGATCTGAGACATACCATGAAATAGGTGTGCAGATTTCAGCTTTCACTTGGTATAACTTCTCTTTTGCTTCATTGCTCCATCAGGCTCTGATACCACTTGTTAAGACTGTCGTGCACCTATATGGACTTAAGAAGATCTACAACAGAGCCTTCTACAAGAGTCCATGATGATCCAGGCTCTCTAAGGACAGCAAACACCATACCCTAGATCGTTGTGTGTCAAGAACCCTACAGCAGTGACCTAGTTCGCATCTCCCCACTTTTTGAGACTTGGGATGCAGCTCCAGATCTGATCTTCTATTGCCAAGGCCTTAAGAATCAAGGCTAGGGATGTGATACTTTGGGACTAGAAGATCTGCATGAATCTAGACCAGATTCTTTGGATGAGGAGAGTCTCCGTACGATAGAGACTCCATAGCAGAAATTCAGCCTGCGTGCTTCCAACTTGTATGCCTCATCTCCCACCTTTCTGATCTTTTTGGATGATCTATCAAGACATTAAGGACATCTAATAGAGCTCTCCTTACTATTTTAACTAGTACATAAAACCCGATCCAGATGGGAGAAAATTCATTGTCCAAAAGAGGCTACCAGCGCACACCCTGATAGCAACCTGCACAGCTTTTGCCCGTGCTCGTCACCTCATGCACTTCCTCCACTTATGCCCACCTCTGAAGCCTCCTTCCACATCCTCCTCTGATCTCTGATCAGATCAGATGGCTTCTTGGGTGTGGAGACTCCCTAGGCATGGAGTCTTAGGCAGCCACACAAGGTGGGATGCCCACATGATGGGGCACCCATATGATGGGGTGCCTCCCTCTTCCAAACCCCAGGGCGGTTAGGGCTTGAGGGAGGTGCCCCCTTCTAGGGTTTCCTCTTGCTGCCTAGGGTGGCATGCAAACTAAAGAGAAAGGGAGAAGTTAAGGAAAAAGCCATGTATTGATCTCTTTTACAAACTGTTACAATATATGGGTTTATATACCCTAGGATTTCCATATGAACCTTAATAAATCCTAGCTCAAAAACTCTCATGGCGAACCTACATGAGATTGCACTCATCCAAGCCCATGTACACCTATGACTTGACCCAATCTCACTCTTGGATCCAAATTCGGTCCAATACAAATTAGCCCCTTGAGGCCCAAAACTCTTGAATCTCAAGACCCTGAAGGTTGATAGCCTTCACCCTAGGAATCAAAATAGTCCTAGAACCTATGAGCCAACTCCGTGGCTCAACCCAAGGCCTCCCAAGTTTGGGAGTACTATACATGTGTTAGAAAATGGGTAGGATTGTATGCATAGATTTCAAAATCTTTTTAAAGTAGAAGTAGAAATGATCTAGGTTAAATGCTTTAACCCACATGCAATAGATCTAATCTAGATCTATCCGAGCTCTGGATCTAAGACATACATATAATCTAAAAATAAATAAAAAAAATTGAGATCGAATCTCAATATTTTGCACAAATTGAAATATACTGCAATCGATGATCCTAGATTTGAAGATTTTTGAGCCGCACACGTATTTGACCTCTATTGATATCCATCGAGATCAATCTTGAACCTTTCTTCTCATACTTGATCCATCTTCTCCAAGATAAATCTCAGTTTATTGGACCTTTGATCAACTCTTTATCTTTCACCACGATCTCAATGCTTGAACTACAGCTTTTCTCCCTATTTCTAGCTGTAAAAGAGATCACCCTCAACTTAGGCATGTGGGAAGATGGGATGCCCAACCCTTGGGCATTGGAAAGAGAGGAGGAAGAGAGGTTAGCATGGTGATGGGAGGAGATGGAGATCTGAATTCTTAATTCTATTATTTTGAAACCCTAAGAGACCATCTCTTAAATAAATCTTTTCTTGATTCCAAATCAATCTCCAATCAATCTAAAAATACTAGTCCTTTTCTCGTAAGGTTCCTTGTCTTTAAATTTGATTTTTTTTAAAAAAATTAAATCCAATTGAAAAGGTCTTCACCTCATATGGCAAGTAGATGGGGTGCCCCACATCTCATAAGGCAGGTAGAGGGGCGCCCTCATCAAATGAGGCAAGTAGATGCGGCGCCCACCCTTGGTGCCCCTTTAGGGTTTAGTGTGCACAAGAGAGGGGATGTAGCCCCTCTCTCTCTCCTTCCACACCAAAGCAAAAGAGGGGGTGGGCCCCTCTCTATTCTATCCACCCACTCCAAGGGGTTTGCACCCCTTGGACTTTCCAAAAAGGGAGGCATGTGCCTCCTCTCCTCTTTCCAATTATTTCATGCCATAGAAGAAAATAACAAGGGAGAAAATAAGAAAATTTGTTTGCCAACTAATTGGCTTAATCCAATCTTTTTGGGCTCCCAAATAGATGCCTCTCTAAATCCAAATCAAAATGGATCTAGTTAAGGTTTGAGGCTATAGACTTGATTCAATCTTTATCTAATAAGGAATCCAAGTCTAGAGAAGAATTGAATTTAACCATGTGCTAACATAATTCTCCTAAACCCAATAAGATTTCATTAAATCCTAATCCAATTAGAACTTCATAAGCCCAATTGGTTAATTCAAGATTAAATTCCTTAATGTGTGACCCCATAGGTTTCATTTTATCTGATAGTGAGATATATTGTGATCTCCATCATAATATTATCGAAACTCCTTTTGATGAGTTGAAATAATTTCAACTCTACCCTTCGAGGGTCATCAATCATCAAGACGATGCCTGATGAGTCCTACAATCCACTAGTGACACCTAGCAAGATATAGTAACAACCTAATAGAATGAAAGTATGAACCCTTATGTGCAGTTATTGTGTGATTCAATCGTTTTGTCATGAATCCTGACTTGACGGAGGTCATGGAGAACTCGTCTAACCTCATCGTCAGTCATATGCTAGATTGGCTTCACTTGGGTTCACTTGTGAATCTCATAGAAACTCTTTTCTTGTATTCACACTTGCTTTGGCTAAAGACTTTCTGAACTCAATCTTGCAAATCGTATAGAGCTTCTCCTTTTCTACCAAGATCGATAGATTCCATCTAGGTACATCCTACTCCTAACAACAAATCTGAACCTATTGTAGCAAATATATACAACAAGAATCTGAATGGCTAGAGACCAAGAAAATGTGTAGTCAAACTCAGTAGCCACCCTGTGAATAGCTGATGACACAACAGATTAAAGGACCACTCATACCACTGTAGCATCGAGACAACTATTGACGAGTGAGTAGACATCTAAGTGATTTTTCATGTGGATCAGGCTCAGTATAAGTTATTCTATAACAACCACCGACACTCTCACCCCAATGTTCCTATACTTGCAGATGCGAGACTTATCTACCAAGAAGGGAGGTGATCCGTGCACCGATCTTTAAATAGATTGATCACTGTCCTTCGAGATGATGTTTTGATCGAGAGTATTTAGAACTAACCACTAATTAATATATGTCTCAAATTCTCAACACTTTAAGAATATACAAAATCATCTTTATTAATTTTTAGAATAAATTATGGACACATAAATATGATTGAAAATAAAATACCCTTTATTAATATTAAAATATTGTAAGTGCAAAGTTAAGCCCTGGAATTATGAAATATGTCAACCAACAATTAGCTTTAGGTACTCATCTAACAAACTCCCACTTGACTTAAAGCCAATTGGCCATATACATTATACCCATCTTCTGAAGGTGAGCTTTGGTCTTTTGCTGGTTGAGAGGCTTGGTCAGTGGGTCCACTATGTTCTGCACGGAGTCAACTCTCTGCACCTTGACAAATATTTTCTCGAGATATTTATATATGATGTGGAACCACCGTTCTATATGCTTGAACTTCTGATGAGACCTAGGCTTCTTAGTGAGAGCTATGGTACTGTTGTTGTCACAGTACAGTGCAATGGCATCTGATGGCATCACACCCAGCTCCGTAATGAACTTTTGAATCAGAATGCTTCCTTAGCAACTTCAGAGGTACGATGTACTCAGCTTCTATGGTCGAATTTGCAATGACCAACTACTTGAAACTCTTCCAACTAACTAATCCTCTATTATACAAGAAAATATACTCTGATGTAGACTTTCTATCATCGACATCAGTCATAAAGTCTGAATCGATGTATCCCTCTACTTTTAGCTCCGATCCTCCACCAAAGTTCAAGAATAAATCCTTAGTTCTTCTCAAGTATTTAAAAATATTCTTCACAGCAATCTAGTGTTCTTCACCTGGATTCACTTGATATCTACTCATGACACTTATGGCAAGGGCTATATCAGATCGTGTACATAACATGGCATACATGAGGTTCTCTATTACCGAAGCATAAAGGATCTTGCTTATACGCTAAATCTCCTTGGGTGTGTCAGGGCACATCTTCTTGGAGAGATGAATGCCATGTCTAAAGGGCAAGAGATCCCTCTTGGAGTTTTCCATGCTGAACTTCTTTAGCACCTCCTCTATGTACATTTGCTGTGAGAGTCCTATCATCCTCTTAGATCTATCCCTATAGACCTTTGTACTAAGAATGTAGGAAGCTTCTCCTAGGTCTTTCATGATGAATTCTTTTGACAACCATACTTTGACCGATGTCAGCATGGAAATATCTTTCCTAATCAGAAGGATGTCATCTATGTACAATACGAGGAATATGACAGCACTCCCATTGATCTTTTTATACACACACGGCTCTTCCTTATTTTTGATGAAATCAAATATTTTGATCACATTATTAAAGCAAGTGTTCTAACTCCAAGATGCTTGCTTAAGTCCATATATGGATCTTTGCAGTTTGCAAACTTTATGATCACTATCACTGGATGTGAAACTCAAAAACTACTCTATATAGATATCTTTTTCAAGATATCCATTTAGGAAGGCAGTTTCACATCTATCTATCAAATTTATAATCATGAAAAGCTACAATCGCAAGCAGAGTTCAGATGGATTTAGCATGGCCATAGACGAAAAGATTTCTTGATAGTTAATGCCTTCGCATTGACTATAACCTTTTACAATCAGCCTTACCTTATAAGTTTCTACCTGACCATCCAACCATATTTTTTTTATAGATCCATTTACACGCAATAGGTACAATACCTTCGAATAGATCTACTAAGATCCAAACTTAGTTGAAATGCATTGAGTTAATTTCTGACTTCATCACTTCCATCCATCTCATGGAGTCAACATCTAACATCGCCTCATCATAGATCTTGGGATCATTCCTAATATCTTCCAAAAAGAGCATTTCTTCTCAATTCTCTATAAGAATACCTAAGTATCTTTCAGAAGGATGGGAGATCCTACTTGATCTATAAGGTAGAGGAGGTACCACATCTACTGGCTCACTATTGGGTTCAGGTTCTTGGACTCGATGCTCTTCAGAAACATTCTCTTAGAGCTCAATCTTCCTCCCACTACCTCCATCTTGGATAAACTCCTTTTTCAAGAAGACGGTATGACGGCTCATAATTACGTTTTGATCCTCAGAAAGATAGAAGTAGTATCCCATAGATTCCTTAGGATACCCCATAAAATGAGTCCTAAAAGATCTAGCCTCTAACTTGTCTATCTGCTATCGCTTGACATGGGCTGGACATCCCCAAATCTTGAGATATCCAAGAGCTAGCTTCTTACCATGCTATAACTTATATGGTGTGGTAGAAATAGATTTAGAGAGAATTTGATTTGAAAGATGAATTGTAGAAAGTAATGCATATCCCCAGAGAAAGATAGAAAGATCTGTGAAGCTCATCATGGACTGGACCATATCTAATAGGATCCAATTCCTTTTTCAGATATTTCATTGAGCTAAGGTACCCTGGAGGTGTCTACTATGAGACTATACCGTTATCTTTGAGATAGGTCCAAAATTTTTACTAAGATATTTCTCTCGTCGATCTGATCGAAAATCTTTATGTAGTTTTTGGTTTATTTTTTATTCATGTCTGAACTCAATGAATTTTCAAAGGCTTCAGACTTTTGATGCATCAAATACATAAACCATACTGTGAATAATCATCGAAAAAAGTTATGAAGTAGACATAGCCACTCCTAGTTGTACATCGAATAGACCACACACATCAGTGTGTGCCAGTGTTAATATCTCAGTGATCCTTTCTTCTTATCCCATAAAAGTAGTTTAGTTATTTTTTTTTGAAGACAGGACTCACAAACCGGATAAGACTCGAAAGTCAATGACTCGAGAATGCCATCTTTCTCCAATTTGATGAGTCTATCCTCTCCTATATGGCCTAGTCTAAGGTGCTATAAATATTTTTGACTAATCCTATCTCTAAGTCTCTTAGACCCTATGACATTCATAGTTTGCTCGTTAATATTAACACTTACATCCATATGCAAATGATAAAACCATTAATAAAAACGTACATGCAATAATTTATTCTAAAATAAATTACACACATATCTTTATTGAATAAAATTATAGTTATCCTATGCCAGCACAGATATAGAATTAAATTCCTACTGGCTATAGGTACACAATAGCAATCTTTTAATAATAATCTATATCCTAACGGTAGTCGCAGAGGATAGGTTCCAACAGTCACAGTAGCAACTCTTGCATCATTGCTGAGCTGGAGAGTGATCTCACCTTCCCTCAACCCCCTAACTTCTTCAAAATCCTACATAGAAGTGCACAAATAAGCACTGAATCAGAATCTAGAACCCAACTAGAAGAAGAAGAAACCATTACATTAGATTCTATTATGAGCAAATCAGATGTACCTTCAAAAGGCCCATCCTTCTTTCTATTTTTCACAGTCATCAGGTAGGTTGGACAGTTCTTTCTCCAATGGCCTTCGATATTGCAGTGGAAACACTTTCCTTGTCGTCGGTCTTTTCGAAATCTACTTCTTGGGCTTGGTCTCATTCTTTTCTTCTTGCAGGCTTCTTCTTTTTCTTGAAAGAAGACTTTCTCTTAGAAGAAGCCTGCTCCATAGTCAGAACCGTACCCTTTGAACCTTTTAAGGTGCCCTCAGCTATCACCAACATGTTCAGTAGTTCAGGCAAAGTGCTATCAATTTTATTCATATGGTAGTTCATAATGAACTATCCATAGGAATCAAAAAGAGACTGGAGGATCAAATCCACCTGTAATTTCTTATCCATGTTTGTCCCGTGCTTTTGAATCTCTTCGATGTCCTTGATTATTGTCAAATAATGATCATTGACGGATTGCCCATCATGCATTTTTGCTCTGAATAATCTTTGGAAGATCTCAAAACGAGCTGTGTGATTCTACTTACCATACAACTCTTATAGGTGAGTCAGTATTTCCTTAACAGTCCTCATATCTTCATGCTGTCATTGAAGATCATTGGACATGGATGCTAGAATGTAACACTTCACCTTATTGTCTTCATCCATCCACTTCTCAAATGTGGCTCGTTGATTAGGAGATAGACGAGCTGGTAACACAGGCACATCCTAGTCTAGGACATGTGTTAGCTTTGCAGAACTAAGAACGATTTTAAATTTTGGAGTCAGTCTTTGTAGTTTGTCCCAGTCAACCTATTTGTGTCAAGGATATGAGCTAAATGGTTTGAACTCGACATAGTTATCTACAAAAGAATAGTTTCTAGTTGGATATTTATACTTATTAAATATTTGTTCTAGAAATTTTTAAAATCAAACAAAGCTCCCATTATTTTCTCAAATCTCCCACACTCCTTGGGTGGAAAAATAGAAATCTATGCATGATCGATTTTTAGTGGGTACTGCGATTTCACTGATCTATACACACCTCACCTAACAGTTATTGATGAGTATAGATCAATGAGTGGATAACACCTTGTCTATTACTTCACTAAGTAAGATGCAGCGAGTTCGGTCTCTAAGTCTTATGGCCTCACCTAATAGTTATTAGCATATTCTTAGTTAAGTCAGACCCACTGTTTACCAGCGAGTGCAAAGCTATCATTGAATCCCTCACCTAATAGTTATTAAGCCTAACCCCATCTCTATCTCGGGGCATCTAATGTCAATAAAGTGGTTGTACCTTTTAATACAATCGAACTACTGTAACTAGTCGAGAACGATCCACGTCAGGAAGGCACCCGCATCTCTACAATGGTGGAAGATCGCTAGACTTAATATTTGATGAGGAGATTTATGTTTAGGTCTCTTCTAAGTCATTAGATTTGATATCTGACTGATCAAATTTAGATCAGCATATTCACATGTCTGACCTACCTAGTTGGTATGGGTGAACTCGAAGCAACAAGCAACCTAATTCAAAACTTAATCTCTTAAAATGGCCAGATAAGATAAGATGAATGGGGGTCTCTCCATTGCTTTCTTTAGACATCAACGAATTGGTCAGGTCAGATAATGGAACTAATTAAATAACCACCATCTAGATACTTACCTTAGATGCCAAATTGGTTAATTAGAATTGATCAGGTTAACCTATTGACCTGGACCCTAACCACTGAGCCAAATTAGGTCTGGAGTCAATCAATTCATATCAAAATGTGAATCGATGCGACCAACTACAACTAAACTCAACTTTGAGCCCCTTCGACCTAACCTTAATCAATAATTGATTAGGTTCAATTAACTGCTCACAATCGACAATGGGTTCTAGCCAGATCTAATTAATTGATCCTAATTGTAGTTTGATCACTAGACTTAATTGTTCAACCCATACCCATATGTAATAACATAATTTTTAGATTCAAAAAATATTTTAGATAATATCTCATTGCATGCATTAGTGTCTTATGATCTTGAAATAGTTTTAGATCTAAACCTAATGTCATATATCATATATATGATATTTTAGATCTAAACTACAAACATATATAACATATATATTTAATTTCAGATCTAAATTAAAATATACATATCAAATACATGCATAATCAAATCTAAAATAATGATTAAAATATTTTAAAAATAATTTTTATAAAATCGATTCGCATCAAACTAGGACAATCTTTTCAATATAGGGGATAAATCCTATGTCAGAACAACCTTATACTAGTTTGATGTGAATATTTAATCATTCTAATTTCAGATCTAATATGAATAAAATATATCATATACATCTTTTTCAGATCTAAAAGATTGATTTAAAAGTTTTGAAAATAGATCTCAAAATCAATCAATCTTGTGCTAGGACAATCTTTTCAATAGAGGGGGTAAACTCAATATCAGAACAACCTTATACCAACACAAGATCAATATTAAATCATTCAAACTTTTAGATCTAATATGAAAATCTGATTATACATATCTTAAAAAACTAGTGGCTCTAATACCACTATTACAAAATAGGTAGAGTTGCATGCATAGATTTCAAAATTTTTTTGAAGTAGCAGTTGAAACGATCTAGGTTAAATCTTTTAACCCCACATGCAATAGATCTAATCTATATCTACCTGAGTTTTAAATCTAAGACATGCATATAATCTAAAAATAAATAAAAAATTAAGATCGAATCTTAATATCTTGCACGGATTGAAATACACTGCAATCGATGATCCTAGATCTGAAGGTTCTTGAGCCGCACATGTATCCGACCTCTACAGATATCCACCGAGATCAATCTTAAATTTTTTTCTTATACTTGATCCATCTTCTCCAGGATGAATCTCAGCCTGTTGGACTTTTGATCAACTCTTTATCTTTGACTGCGATCTCAACGCTTCACTTGCAACCTTTCTCTCTATTCCTAGCCATAGAAGAGATCACCCTCAATTTGGACATGTAGAAAGATAGGCACCCAACCCTTGAGTTTTGGAAAGAGAGGAGGAAGAGAGGTTGGTGTGGTGATGGAGGAGATGGAGATCTGAATTCTTAATTCTATTATTTGAAAACTCTAGGAGACCTTCTCTTAAATATACTTTTTCTTGATTCTAAATCAATCTCCAATCAATCTAAAAAGGCTAGTCCTTATCTCATAAAGTTTCTTACCTTTTAATCTGATTTTTTTTTCAAGAAACCAAACCTAATTGAAAAGGTCCTCACCTCATATGGCAAGTAGATGGGGTGCCCCATATCCTATAAGGCAGGTAGAGGAGGCGCCTTCATCAAATGAGGCAAGTAGATGGGGCACCAACCCTTGGCGCCCCTTTAGGGTTAGTGTGCATAAGAGAAGAGGCATAACCCTCTCTCTCTCTCTCCCTTCTATGCCAAGTAAAGAGGGGTGGCCCCTCTATCTTTTATCTGCCCACTCCAAGGGGTTTGCACCCTTGGACTTTCCAAAAAGGGAGGCATGCGCCTCCTCTTCTCTTTCCAATTATTTCATGCCACAAAGAAATAATATGAGAAAAATAAGGAGATTTGTTTGCCAACTAATTGGCTTGATCCAATCCTTTTGGGCCCTCAAATAGGTTCCCCTCTAAATCCAAATTAAAATGGATCGAGTTAAGGTTCGAGGCTATAGACTTGATCCGATCCTTATCTAATAAGGAATCTAAGTCTAGAGAAGAATTGGATTTAACTATATGCTAGCATGGTTCTCCTAAATCCAATAGGATTTACTAAATTCTAATTCAATTAGAACTTCATAAGCCTAATTGGTTAATTCAAGATTAAATCTCTTAATATGTGACCCCATAAGTTCATTTATTTGATAGTGAGATATATTATAATTTTCATCATAATATCATTGAAACTCCTTTCAATAGATTAGAACAATTCTAACTCTGCCCTTCAAGGATCATCGATTATTAAGATAACGTCTGATGAGTCCCATAATCCATCAGTGATACCTAGCAATATGTAGTGACAACCTAATAGAATAAAAGTATGAACCCGTAGGTGCAGTTATCATGTAATTCAGTCCTTCTATCGTAAGTTTCAACTTGATAGAGGCTATGAAAAATTTGTCAGACCTCATTGTCAGTCATATGCTAGATTGGCTTGACTCGAGTTCACTTATAAATCTCGTGAAACTTTTTCTAGTATTTACACTTGCTTTGGCCAAAGACTTTCTGAACCCAGTCTTACAAATCGTATAGGACTTCTTCTTTTTATCAAGGTGGATAGATTCCATCTAGGTGCATCCTACTCCTAATAGCGAACTGGAACCTACTGTGGCCAACATACACAGAAAGGATCCAAATGGCTAGAGACTAAGAGAATATGCAGTCAAACTTAGTAGCCTCGCTATAAATAGTCGATGACACCGCAAGTCAAAGGACCACTTATATCACTGCAACATCGAGACAACCACTGATGAGTGAGTAGACATCCAAGTGGTTTCTTATGTTGATCATGCTCAGTGTAAGTTATTCTCTAACAACCACCTGCACTCTCACTCCAATGTCTCTACACTTGTAGATTCGAGACTCATCTGCCCAGAAGGGAGATGATCTATGCATCAATCTTTAAATGGATTGATCACTGTCCTCTGTGATGATCTTTTGATCGAGAGTATTTAGAAACTAACTACTAATTAATGTATGTCTCAAATTCTCAATACCTTGAGAATATACAAAATCATTTTGTTAATTTTAGGATAAATCATGGACACATGAACATGATTGAAAATAAAATATCTTTATTAATAATAAAATATTATAAGTATAAAGTTAAGCTTTAGAATTACAATATATGTCAGTCGATAATTAACTTCTAGGGCATTCATCTAACAACATGCACCAACAAAAATCTTCTACTAGAATCAACTTAGTTTCAAAGCAATAGGTCAGATTTATTGGATTCATAAATCTTGTGAGAGAGAAGAAAATGATAAGATGAAACATGTCTGATTAAGTAATACTATCAGACAATCCGATTGGCCTAATCAAGATGATTTAATCAAATTATAATTGAATTAGTATATAGATAGTTCAATAAAAATTATAAATAATCAAATATTATGGTATCCAGATCTGGTCAAAATGGATGCCGGCACATTGCCTAGTGACCATGGATCAATACTCTCTTTGCTAAGGTCAGATCAAAATCACTGAAAGAAGTTTTTTACTAAATCAATCATAAAGAGAAATACATAAGAGAAAGAAATAATAGTAGAGAGAGAAAATCTATATAGAGAAAATATGAAGAGAGAATCTCTCTCTCTTTGTTTTCTTTTCTCTTTTCCTTTTCTTTCCTTTTCTTTATTTCTTCATAGAATAGAGGACCCGCGTCCTCTTGTTCTTCCTCTCTTCTTTCACGAAATAGGGGTCCCTTTCTTCCCCTTGTTCCTGACACCATATGGTCCCCTCTCCCAGCCGGCAACCCTTGTGGCTAGAGGAGTAGGACATGGTGGTGACCAGCGATCCAGTTTTGATGACTGATGGGGCCAACCAATGGCAGAAAATCAAAATAAAACATAAAAAATAGGAGAAAATATGCTCGGCTTTTTAAGAAGAAATCCAATGATAGCTGATTAGAATCCCAACACCCAAGGGCTATGGAAGATGAGGAGAAGGATTTACCTGATCTGCAATGGGATTTGCTCCAAATTCCAGTGGCCAAATCAAGGTGAAACCATTGATATATCAAAAAGAAATCCAAGAAAGGGGATAGCTAATGATGGTGGAATTTGGTAAGAAAAATCTACAGGTTTGAGGCCTTTAAACAGACCTCTAATGGGGAGGAATTTGAATCCATTTTCATCTAAAATTCCTGATGGATTTAGGATTTTTTTGGTTGGAAGAAGAACTCTTTCGAGAGTTCTTCATGTTTTTCCCTAACTCCCACAGTATTCAGCTTTTCCATTATGTGCAAAGCACGTGCTAGACTTAAAACATTTTTTTCATGCTTTGAGATTTATACTATGGGACTAGATATTACATTCCCCCCCTTAAAAAAAATTCATCCTCAAATTTTCTGACTGAGGATTCATGGTTCAAATCTCATCTTCAAACATTTTGATATTCTAATTCTTAATGCTGTTAAATCATTTTATAAGAAAAAGATCAATACCATAAAGGTTGATCAGAATCGGAATCATTCATTTCTTAAAATCAATATCTTAATTATAGATAATAGTATCAAGTTTCTCACCAAAACGTCAACTGCTCATGACTTAATCAAGCTATCACAAGATCAGGAACAAACTTTATTATACTCTCAATAGATGAACATTTGAGGATAAAATCTAAGATCGATAATATTAGATGTATGCCCTAGAGGCTAATCGGGCTAACACATTAATTTTTTCTAAGATATAATTTTATACTTGATCTAATTATTTAGAGCAGTTAATTACCATTCATGTAGTATATGTGTCCATAAATTATCCAATGAATTAATAAGATGATAACACATATTCTCAAAAGTTGAGAATTTGAGATATATATCATTGGTGGTTAATTCATAAACTACTCCTAACCGTAGGATCATCATGGAGACGGTAATTGATCCAGATAGATCGATGCATAGATCACTTCCTTATGGATAGACGAGTCTCGAGTCTATAGTACAGAGATATTGAGCGAGAGTGTAGGTGCTTGTTAGAAATAAGAGTGCTGAGTGTGACCAATACAAGAAGTCACTTGGATGTCTACTCACTTTTCAGTGATATTCTCGATACTGTAATAGTGTGAATGATTCTTTGACCTATGGTGCTTCGACTGTTTACTGTTAGATGTATGTCTTAGAAGCCAATCAGACTGACATATTAATTTTAGGATATAATTTTATACTTAATCTAATTAATTAGATAGTTAATTTCATTCATGCAGTGTATGTATCTATGAATCATCCAAAAATTAATAAGATAATGATACATGTTGGGTATAAAATACCCTCAGCCGAAGTTCTCGACAGGTAGCACCCATCCAGGCCTCTCCAAGATGGGTTCTTCAGGCGCCTGTCAGATTGCTCCGAGTGCTCACCGAGCTCCGCTACTGACCGATCTCCTACAGTGATCAGCGACGGGCTGAATTCTCTTCAAGTTTTGTCGACGGTCGAACTTCACTAACAGCGGGTCGCTGCTAATGCCAGACTTCCACCGGACTCCTACGGGAGCCGGTCCGTCTCTGCCGAGCTCTTACGGGAGCGAACGGATCCACCCGAACTCCTACGGGAGCCGGTCTATCTCTGTCGAGCTCCTACGGGAGCCAGATGTCTCCTCCGAACTCCTGCTGCAGATATACTTTACCGGGCTCCTACGGGAGCCGAACTTCTTCTCCTAACCTTTATTGCAGGAGGATCCAGTCCGGACTCCTACGA